>JAQQSO010003272.1:0-13678 GCA_028658305.1 Pachyuromys duprasi
CAAACTGAGCAGGGCACAGGGGTCTTGTATGAGACAGTTTCTACAATCAAGGACCATGTGTGGATGTGGCCTGGATCCCCCCCACAGATGGGGCCCATGATAGCTCGGTGTAGGACTGAAGACCCTACTCAGGCAAACAGGGACTGTTTCAGTCATGATCTTGATGGCTGACTCTTTGACCCTCCCCCATACAAGCCGGGGAGTGACAGACTGGCTAGATCCCAGGGGAGGACATTGCAGCCAGCCCTGAGGAGTCAGGATAAGCTGGGGTTGGATGGCATGGAAGGAGGTCCTCCCCTGTTGGTGGACTTGGAGGGGGCGGGGAGGAGGGAGATGAGGGATGGAGTGGGAGGGTAGGAGGGACTGAGGGAGGGGGCTACGCCTGGGATTCAAAGTACCTAACATATGATTGAGATAAAAATAAAAATAAATAAATAAATATGTTGGAAAAAAAAAAGAAATACCAAAGGGTTAGTCTGTGCTCAGACTACGAGTTCTACACAAATGAAAGCTGGGTCTGAGGAATGGAATGGAGTGGTATGTAAATCATTTATTTACTCTGAGATGTCAAGGTGGCTGCTCAAATCCATTTTAACCCAAAGGGAACAAATTCTGAAAAGACAAACTCTAGAAATCAAATTCTTTGAATCATAAGTGACACTCAATTCTACTCTTGTTTTATTGGCTAGAACTAATCATGGCCACACTCAGGTTTAGTGAGGATTGGAAAAGGGATCTTCCACATATTATACCCAGAAGCAGAGAAGAAACGGCAAAGTATCACTGGCATAGTCTAGTCCATCTATGCACAGCCTGAACACTACAACTTGTCTCTTTTCTTAGCTCAAGCAAAACCACTGTTATTAAGTCATGCTGTCCCAACTCTAGCTCCTGGATGCACCAAAAGTTTTCTCTTACTTGCAAAGGAAAAGGGTTGAGCTGGTGAAAAACTGGTGTCATATCATAAATGTTCTTCATCAACAAACCCCTCTAAGATAAGAGCTCAAGTCTTCTGAGCCACTTTTGCTACTCATCCTTCCCTTTTGTGTCTCTCAGTATGCAATGACAAGAATAGAAAAAGCACAGTATTTATTAGGTCTTGCCCACATATCATTATCTAGACTATTGTATTTTCGTCATTTATTTTAAGCTTTTAATAACACAGTCAACCTCCCGTCACAAGTAAAAAAAATCATATTTATCACTATGGGTTCTATATTTTTTGCTCCAGTCCTAATAACCTATCATATTTCTATGACTTACATGTTGTTGGAAAGTATTTTTCTGGTGTCTCATCCAAATAACTAGCCTGTAGTAACCAGGACAATACCAGCAGCAGAGTATGTGCTACAAGCTCTCATTCTGATTGACATTCACTTGTACGTCAGTTTTTGAACTAAATAGTTAGCAGTTCTCTTGCAATCTTAAGCATTCAGATGTTTTAAATAGCTCAAGTGCTCATGCATTATAACTTTTGCATGGTGGAGGCTCAAAGGATGGTCAAGTTCATTGCAGATATAGGTCCCCTATCTACTGCATTTGCCTAACCTAATAGCCTGAGGTGCCTCTTAAAGGAAGAAGGTTGGGTTGGCATAACTTGTTACTTGGAATGAGAGTTTCTTTTCTCATTATGAAAATGCCCCTGTTTAAAAAAAAAACCTAAATTTTATAGGTTAGAAAACCATAAGTGTTAAATAGTTCAACAGATCATGGTTCAAATATTTGAAGTAGTCCTTTTAGGATTACATATGAAAATTGAACATTGTTATATTTCAAAGACAAGTTCCGTTTTTAATTAAAGAACATATTCAGAAGTCAGAAAAATGGTCAAAAAGACACATAGAAAAGGAAAACTGATATCCAAAAGGCTGAAGTCAAAAATAAGTTAAAACTTGTACATGATGGTAAGGCTAACAAACTAATGTTTTCCTTTTTAAATATGGAGAAAGAGGATGGACCTTAAATTCTTGTTGGTTTTCAGTTCTGTGCCTAATTTAAAGATTCTGAGATGGTTTGATAAAATGTGATCCTCAAAGAACTGAAGCCCTCACACTGACCACCCTGGGAAACTGAAGAGTGGGAGAGGTGTAAGATGTGATTCAGAGGCTCATCAACTTTATGTTGGTGCAAAAGAACAATATTTTGAAAATGTTATATAAGAAAATTTGCCATTTTTATGCATGGCAGTTGCATATAAAGTGGGTGAAGGTTGGATAAAGCCAAGACTGTTGGAGCAATTTAAAAATATAATCATCTTTTGGTATCTGAGCTAGATGTTGTTTAGAACCCCCATGGATACCAAACCCACAGATGTTCAAGTTCCTTAAGTTTGTCCTCCAAACCCATGATTCAGCATCCATGAACACAGGCAGGAGACTCACTGTACACACCTTAACTTTAAAGAGATCCAACCCAATCTTCCTATGCCTAAGGAGGTACTTTCAGAGAATAACTTTGAATGTAGTACACAGCCTACTGCTTAAACATGTTGGATCTAAACTGAAAACTCAAAGAAATGTGTCTGTCTTACTATTCAAGCATGGCCAAGGATATGGCTGCATATTAGCATAGCAGAACACGAAGAAGCTATCACAACTAAAGTGAATGTGAGGGTCATAACTACATAGGCTGGTAGGCATAAGAAAATATCAAGGGAGGGGGCTGTAACGATGGCTTAGTGGTTGAAAGTACTTCTTGTCTTTGCAAAGGACCCAGGTTCAGAGCCCAACATCCACATAAGAGCTCATAACAAACTTAACTTCAGTTCCAAGGCACCCAGGTCTTCCAGCTTCAGAAAGCACCAGGCATACATGTGGTACACACATACACACATGCAGGCAATACATGCATACACATAAACATTTTAACAAGAAAATGTTAAATGACTAAGCAAAGCACTATTGTTATTCCAATTAATGGGTAACTCTAGGCACAAAGTTTTCTGAAGAAAACTTAACTGTTGCACTGTTGATTACATTACACACCTTAAATACTCCTCTTTAATACAATCTGATAAGTTTTTCCATCAAATTAGCACACATTATGACCAAGTCTAAGAACTCAATGTCACCAACATCTCAGATGTCCCTTCCGGGCTTCTTTTTAGCACTTCCTTTCTGAAGAAGGAAAGACTGACCCACCTTTTGTGGGATTTTTTTTTTTTATTAAATGTTTGTTTACATGGGTGGGAATCTTGGGTAGCTACAAGGGTTTCTTCCATCACTTACTCTTGCTCCCTGTATCATTTATGTTTCTTTCTAACTTTACTTAGAATCGCTTTCCCCTTCATGGTTTCTTGCCTGAAAACCAATGCTTTCCCTAACACTACATCCTCAACTCTGCATTAGCAAGATCTGTTTTCTATAATGTAGAGTGCATGTCTAATTACACTAAGTTTTCCTGACTTTCACAAACATGAAGCTGACATGTTCACTTTCTCCTAAGTTCCTGACAGCTTTAATTCCATAAGCAATTTGTCTTTGTTGGTTAGAATTAGGTAAAGAATTACAAAGCCCTGAGTCACTCTCTTGACCTTCTGCTTGATTGGATTGTCAGCAAACAAATCGGAGACGTGCTAGACACTGTAAATTCTATTACATGGGAGGTCTGGTCAATGTGCATATGTCCACAGTCCCAATCAGATTAACAAGCAGGAAATACTTTCTTTGTGCTCTGACTGTGGAAGAACCTAGAGGGTGTTGTATTTTCTGTTCTATCTCCACTCTACCATTCTCTGGGTCTATAATTTGTGTTGGGAAAGCACACATTATTTTCTCATCTTTTAAACCTCACTTCCTGCCTGAGGCTTGATAATTTTCACACAGGTGTATGTCACCTTGGGGTAGAACTTATAACAAGATCACTTCAGCACTTGTGTTGAGATATCGCCTCTGCTCCAGGCTCTTCCAGAGCTGTGTGAAACTGAGCAAGGCACCATCACTCTCTGTAGTTCTAATCCCCAAAAATAAATGACAGAGAAAAATACTCCTTTTGTGGAAAAGTTGGATCATCCTGATGACAGTCTCAAACAGTGACTCTGGTCTTGGTGATAGGCGCTATTCCTGCTTTTCCATTATCCTACCTTCTTACATCTTGATACCACTCTACAGTACCTTGTCTTATGCAAATCATTTTAAACTATTATGTACATTATTTCTATAAATAGCTTTTGTAGTAAGCCAAGTCTGACTCACCCAATAACACACTCATCCATCCTTCAACAGTTTGTTGCAATTGTCAGATGCCCCTCCAATGTAAGATCTCAGTGCGGGTATACATGGCATCCAAATGTCCCAATAACTTCTGTTGGATAATATTTGCAGTTCTTACTGTATTATCCCGTTAGATACATGATGTACTATAATGAAGGTTTAACTCTGACCCAGTTTTCAAACGCTTTTACCAGTTCCTTGTATTGTATTTTTGTCTTCTCTAATATTGAGCTTCCTCAGTTAGTAAGGTAGGACTTGACCTTCAGCCTGCAGTATTGCCTTAGTTTTCCCATAATGGCTTATGTACACTTCCACTAAGGCCCAAGAACCTGACAACCTACCTAATCCTTTGTTCACTGTTACTTAATCAGCTCTTCAACAGACACTTCCTGAATAATGACTATGTGCCTGGCTTTATCCTGGGTACCACAGCTAGAATGGCGAACAAAATAGAAATGGTTTTTATAGGCTGGGGACACCTGTGATGAAGATAAAAATTAAATGATGATCCCCACACGTAAATATCTAATTGTAAGTAGCCACAAACAACAGGAAAAAATGGTGTTAGGTGTAAAGAGAACAAGACAGACCATGGGCAGGAAGGGAGAAGCTTTACAGCTTTGAATGAGCACTCAGTCTGACTCCTGGAAGAGAAGCAGGAATCAGATATATGAAGTGTCAAGGAGGGTTGTCCACACTCCGGAACACATGTCTCAAGCATTAGAAGTAGGAAAATGAGGATTTCAGTGAAGACATAAAGAAGTCTGGAGTGACTACAATCACAACGAATTACTTGGACCACGGTGTGAGAGGAAGCTATATATAACACTTTGCTCTATACTTTAAAAGCAAGAGAGTTATATAAATAGAAAGAAGGCAAATTTCAGTTTAGATTTTTAACGTGTTAAAACCATTGTATAAGGAAACAACCTAAGGGAAATAACAGTTGAGACAGAGAACAGAAGATGGTAGTCCAGACTAACCAAGAGATGGGTGGTAATGAGGGTAAGCCAAGGTGGAGCCCTGCAGTGGTCTTGATTCAGCCTGCCCTACCCGTAGGAATGTAATGCACAGTTTGGCTCTGTCTGGCTCCATGGCTCCCCCACCATCCTAGTCCACTCCATATTTATGTATCATAAGGTATCTGCATGCTCCATCCAGGCTTTCCACAACCCTTCTAGTGCCCTGATCCTTAACTGATAACTTATCTTCTGGGAGAGCAAAGCCATGAATTAAGTGCTAAGGACATTTAAAAAATAACTCCACCCTTCAAACACCACCACTCTGCATATTTTCTATCTCTCCATTCTTCAACTAGGTTTTGAACACTGCAGTCCCCCTCCCCCTCCACACACCTTTTCCCTCAGAAGACAAGATTAAATGGCATTTTCCAAGGTTATGCAGATGGCAAGCCAGGCTGAGATACAAAATAACCTTTAAGCAAATGGTCTTCCCCCTCCCCCTGGGTATCTGTATGTAATCATCCTTTGCCATTCATCTGCTTTTTCAAGTCATATGTAGACACACAAAGATGGCAGATAACAAACAGGCTAAGAAACACACTAAACTATGTATACCTATAGAAGCTAAGAAAGAAGGAGGACCCTGGGCAAGATGCTCAATCCTAACTCAGAAAGGCAAACAGGATAGATATTGGAAGAGGGAGAAAACAGGAAACAGGACAGGAGCCTACCACAGAGGGCCTCTGAAAGCCTCGACCCAGCAGGGTATCAAAGCAGATGCTGACAATCATAACCAAATTTTGGGCAGAGTGCAGGGAATCTTATGAAAGAAGGGGGAGATAGTAAGACCTGGAGAGGACAGGAGCTCCACAAGGGGAGCAACAGAACAAAAAAATCTGGGCCCAGGGGTCTTTTGTGAGACTAATACTCCAACCAAGGATCATGCATGGAGATAACCTACAACCCCTGCACAGGTGTAGCCCATGGCAGCTCAGTCTGCAATTGTGTTCCCTAATAAGGGGAACAGGAGCTGTCTCTGACATGAGCTCAGTGGCTGGCTTTTTAATTACCTTCCCCAGAGCTAAGGGTGGGGACAGTCTTACCAGGCCATAGAGGAAGACAATGCAGCCAGTCCTGATGAGACCTGATAGGCTAGGATCAGAGGGAGGGGGAGAGGGACCTCAGTCCTCCTTCAGTCCATCAGTGGACTAGAGGAGCAGCATGGGTGGAGAGGTGGGAGGGAGGACAGGATTGGGAGAGGATGAGGTAGGGGGCTACAGCTGGGATACAAAGTGACTAAATTGTAAAAAATAAAAAATAAATAAATAAGAAGTTTTTAAATTAAAGAAAACTGATTTGACTTGACACAGGAGCCTGAGAGAAGTCAAAAGTCAGGGACAACAAAGGCAAGTAAAAAGGCTCCAGAAACTTAGGGAGATTCCTCTGATTTCCCAGATTCCTCTGAGGAAAATGCATAAGGGATGCCTTTAATTGGCAAGTGGTACTAGACTTAGGTTACTGCCAGGCATGTACAAATGTCTGTGAACACTCAGTCACCAAGGTAAAGCTAGGTGAGCTGTAGAGGGATGGTTGTGGTGACAGACTTTGCTAGGTGGATACTGTCTATTGTCACCTGTGAGTTGTTCCTGGAGAGCATCAGGCTATGCTTCCTCCTTGCAGTAGACAGAACTCATGGTCCAGCTCTCAGGGAGGAAACTGCTAAGTCTCATGTTAGCCTGTTCAGAAAACTTACAGCCAAACTTAAGCTCTCAAATCTTCACCTGAATGTTTTCCCTAGGCGAACCCAGTTTCAGCTCACCTTCTCTTCCTTTAGTCAGATGCTCTCGTGAAGGTTAGGGAAGAGCAGCGGAAGTTCATCTTTAATTGCCGCTATTCCACCCCAGTCTCCCTTGACCCTATCATCACCGGCTGCAACCGATCACTCCTTGTCTGATCTCTTTTATACACTCAACTTCTGGGTTATTCTGTATTTCAGTTTTTTTTAATTACCTTTTCCTCATTCCCCACCTCTCCTTTTTTGGTTAGCTATTTATCCTTTGCTTGACCAACAGTCTTTGAACATTCAGTCTTCATGACTCTCAAATTTGTTTCTGGCACTGTTACTCCTGATATTCAGGCTCACATATCTGTATACTTCATCTATTTACAATCAAGTATTCAGACCTTGGAAAGAATTTTATCTACCCCTATCACTTCTACTCCAAACATAATCTACTACCGGTATAAATCAAAGTTCTCATCAGCTCGCTACTCAGTTATTAAATTAAAAATTAATTTTATCATTATTTTTTCTAGTTACATCACCACCTACAACAAAATGAACAAAAATTTCTATTGGCTGTGAATAGTGGAAGAAACAAGCAACAATATACTATCAAATATTCCTACGAACTTTTCAGAAAAAAAACCAACAGGAAAACAAAATCAATCATTTAATATCTACAATCTCAACAAAATGAACAATCAGAACTTGATCAGTATTTCACAGTCCCTGCTGGCAAAATGGTAAGCAACAACCATGAATAAAATGTGTCTACAACTGTCAACACAAGATACCATAGAGAAAAAAAGATCTCACAGGTAAACAAATGACTATAAAAACTCACCACCAATGGTACAAAATAAACATTTAGTAAATTTATCCTGTGGCGGCTTTTTAGATTGCTCACTGTGAAAAGACACCTGATTTGAATCTCTGAATCTACACAGTAGAAGAAGAAAAGAGATTCTGGAAAATTGTTCTTTGACTTCCACATGTACTGACAACCACACCCCTTCTACAACAGAATAAATTAATTACCTTTTAAATCTCATGTTTCACTATCGTTTCATATCAGAGTGTCTGTAAACTGTTAATTTAGTAAGCCACTTTAAATCTACAAGATAAAATTTCAAATAAATAATAAGGCAACCACATGTAGATGATGGAAGTGTTCCCATCAGGAAAGAAAACAGGCAAAAGGGAGAATAGGTTATGCATCACTTTACAATGAATCAAATATTCTGGAAAAACTTTGGCTTAGAAATAGACAAGTTAAAAGTAGAAATGTTACAGAAATCAGAGGGGAAAATGGAAAGAGAATTAGTTTAACTCATAAAGGCAGTGAATGAAAAATGACACAAAATAACCCCAGAAAGAATGATTAATAACAAGGATGCTAAAAGAGAAGTTTAATAAATATTTGAAGAAAAAATGACTTTGAAAATGAAATAAAGGGAAAAATCAAGAGTGTATAAAAAGTGGCTCAAAGTGGGGGATGAAGACATACCACAGATGCATATGTAGAACTGCCCCTAGGGGCTAGAAAAATTAGATAGGTAAATAATGCTCTAATACGTTACTGGAAGTAAAATAAGTCTGAGCCTACATATTGACAGAATATATAGATCTCTGGGAAAGTAAACTAAGTAATCTTAAATGGAGGACATAGAATTGTAAAACTATTAAGTAAAATCATTTAAAGATTACAGAAAAATATCAACTATTTCCCATGTGCTAATAAAAATAATGTGTGTTGTGTAGTTACTGGCTGAAATGACCTGTAAAGGCTCATTTGCTCTCTAGTATTGTTTAATGTTGATGTTTCCTTGTTGATTTTGATTATCCTACAAAAACACAGTAAAAGAAAGAAAATGACTTATCAACATCTTGAACGGTCCTAGTGTAATATTTTTAACAAAATAGTAGCAGATTGAATCCAATAACACATTAAAAATGACAGCCTCCATGGATGAATTGAGATTATTCTAGGAATGAAAGAATGGTTCCATCATACAAATGCAACATACAGCAACAATGCCATCAAGGACAAAACATCCTATGTTTCATCTCAAAAGAAGCTAAAATAAACAAACAAACCAAAGGCACTTGATAAAGTCAACATTCTTTTGTCATAAAAGTCCCTAAAAAATAAGGAATAGAATTTGGCCCTTGAACATAATAAAAGCTAATAATAATAATAATAAACTCACAGCCAATATCATACTGGGTGGGAGCAAAGCAGAATGTGCTTCTTTTAAGGCACTGAGCAATTAATGAGTATCTATTCTCCCAATATTTTATTATTTTCAAGTACTGGGGGGTTGAACCTGGGCCCTCTGCTGCAATAGAAAAAATATTTTGCTATGGAGCTACATTAGCTTCTCTTCTTTCAAATTTCAAACAAATTTGAGACATAATTTTGCTAAGTTGACCAAGTTCATCTTAAACTCACACTGTAGCTAACATGGGTCATTAATGTATAATCTTCATGTTTTAGCCTCATAAGTAGCTAGGATTATATGTCTTCTGGACCTGTCTCCATCCCTCTTATTCAATATTGCACTAGAAGTTTTATCCAGAGAAGGCAGATGAGTGAAATACAAGGTATACAATAGAAAAAGAATGTGCCAAATTATTCATTTGCAAAGGATTACTAGAAATAATACAGAAATTAGGTAAAAAGGAAGGAAACAAAACCAACACACAAACTTGGAACATTTTTCTCAGCTAGCTTGCTGGGAAAGAAACTCACAAATCCAAAAAGGCAATCTCCTTTGAAAGCATTCGCAAACCAAGGATCACTTAACCATGGAAGTAAGAGGCATCTACAATGACTGTAAAAAAACACAAATAAAACTGAAGAAGTAAACAAAAGACAGAAAGAAAAAAAGACTTCCTTTGTTCATGAGTTGGAAGAATAAAAATTGTTAAGCTGTTCTTATTACTCAAAGCACTTTGCAGATTCAATGCAATTCTCATTTTTTAAAACAATCAATGGCAAGTGTACGTTCTCACCAGCAACGGAAGAGGGTTCCCTTTCTCCTCATCCTCTGCAACATGTGCTGTCACTTGAGTTTTAGACATTCTAATGGGTGTAAGATAGAATCTCAGAGTCATTTTGATCTGCCTTTCCCTTATGACTAAGGATGTTGAGCATTTCTTTAAGTGTGTCTTGCCATTTGATATTCCTCCATTGAGAATTTTCTGCCTAACTCTGTACCCCATTTTTAACTGAATTATTTGTTTCATTGGTGTTTAATATTTTGAGTTCTATATATATTCTGGATATTAGCCTGCTAACAGATGTAGGGGTGGTGAAAATCTTTTCCCAGTCTGTAGATTGTTGTTTTGTTTTTATGACAGTGTCCTTTGCTTTACAGAAGCTTTTCAGTTTCATGAGGTCCCATTTATTGGTTGTTGATCTTAGAGTCTATGCTGTTGGTGTTCTGTTTAGGAAATTATCTTCTGTGCCAATGAGTTCAAGGCTCTTCCCCACTTTTTCTTCTAAAAGATTTAGTGTGTCTGGTTTTATGTTGTGGTCTTTGGTCCACCTAGACTTGACTTTTGTGCAGGGTGGTAAATATGGATCTATTTGCATTTTCTATATGTAGACATCCAGTTAGACCAGCACCATTTGTTTGAAGATTTTTTTTTTCCATTTAGAGTTTTGGCTTATTTGTCAGAAATCAGGTGTCTTTATGTGTGTGGGTTTATTTATGGGTCTTTGATTCCATTCCACTGATTCACCATTCTGTTTCTATGCCAGTACCATGCCATTTTATCACTGTTGCTCTATAGTACAGCTTGAGATCAGAGTTGGAGATACCGCCATCTTTTATTGTACAGGATTGTTTTAGCTATTCTGGGTTTTTTGTTTTTCCATATGAAATTGAGACTTGTTCTTTCAAGGTCTGTAAAGAATTGTGTTGGTATTTTGATGGGAATTGTATTGAATCTGTAGTTTGCTTTTGGCAGGATGGCCATTTTCACTATTTAATTCTACCCATCCATGAACATGGGAGATCTTTCCATCTTCTGATATCTTCTTCAATTTCTTTCTAAAGAGACTTGAAGGGTTTTTTTTTTAAACAGGCCTTTCAGTTGCTTGGTTAGAGTTACACCAGGGTACTTTATGTTATTTGTGGCTATTGTGAAGGGTATTGTTTTCCTAATTTCTTTCTCAGTCCTTGCATCTTTTGTATATAGGAGGGCTACTGATTTTTTTAAAGTTAATTTTGTATCCAGCCACTTTGCTGAAGGTTTTTATCAGCTGAAGGAGTTCTCTGGTTGAATTTTTGGGGTCACACATGTACACTATTATATCACCTGTGAATAGTTATGTTTTTACTTCTTACTTTCTGATTTGCATCCCCCCTTCATCTTCTTTAGTTGTCTCATTGCTCTAGCTAGGACTTCAAGTACAATGTTGAAGAGATACAGAGAGAGTGGGCAGCCTTGCCTTTTCCCTGATTCCAGTGGAATTGATCTAAGTTTCTCTTTGTTTAGTTTGATGTTGGCTATAGGTTTGCTGTATATTGCCTTTACTATATTTAGGTATGTTGCCTTTGCTCCCTGATCTCTCCAAGACTTTAAACATGAATGGGTATTGGATTTTGTCAAATGCTTTTTTGGCATCTAAGGAGATGATCATGTTTTTTTTTTCCTTTCAGTTTGTTTATAAAATCGTGGATTACACTGATGGATTTCTACTCCTGCATGCCTGGGATGAAGCCTACTTGGTCATGGTGGATGATATCTTTGATGTGTTCTAAGATTGTTTGTGCATATTTTATTGAGTATTTTTGCATCAAGGTTCATAAGAGAGATTAGTCTGAAATTTTCTTTCTGAAATAAATCTGGCACTTTCTCAGAAAATTGAGAATAGTGCTATCTCAATATCCAGCTATACCACCCCTGGGCATATATCCAAAAGATGCTCAACCATACAATAAGGACATTTGCTCAGCTATGTTGATAGGAGCTTTATTTGTAATAGTCAGAATCTGGAAACAACCTAGATGTCCCTCAACCGAAGAATGGATACATAAATTGTAGTGCATTTATACAATGGAATACTACTTAGCTATTAAAAACAAGAAATCATTAAATTTGTAGGCAAATGGATTGAACTAGACATGATCATCCTGAGTGAGGCAACCCAGAAACAGAAAGACACATGGTACATACTCACTTATTAGTTGATATTAGCCATATAATATAGGATAAACATATTAAAATCTACAGGCCTTAAGAAGCTAAACAAGGAGGACTCTAGGGAAGATGCTTAATTCTCATTCAGAAGGGCAAACAGGATAGACACTGGAAGCAGTAGAAAAGAGGGAACAGTCCAGAAGCCTACCCACATGTCCTCTGAAAGACTCCAGGCAGTAGGAGATTGAAGCAGATGCAGAGACTCACACTCAAACTTTCTCTGGAGTTCATAGAATCTTATGGAAGAAGGGGGAGATAGAAAGATCTGGAGGGGACAGCAGCTCCACAAGGAGACCAACAGAGCCAAAAATCTCTGGGCCCTGGGGGGGTGGTCTTCAGAGACTGATGCATCAACGGAGGACCATGCATAGAGAGGACCTAGACCCCTGCTCAGATAGGCAGCTCAGTCTACATGTGTGTCTCCTAGTAAGAGAAGAAGGGGCAGTCTCTGCCATGAAGTTGGTTGCCTGTTCTTTGATCTTCTTCCCCTGGTGGGGTGACCTTATTGGTCACAGAGAAAGCAGATCCAGGTAGTCCAGATGAGACCTGATAGGTTAGGGTCAGATAGTAGTGGAGGAGGACTTCCCCTATCAGTGGATTAGGGGAGGGGGATAGGGGAAGAAGATGGAAGGGTAGGACCAGGAGGAGATGAGGGAGGGGGCTACAACTGATATACAAAGTAAATAAATTGTAAATAATAATAATAATGAAAACAAACAAGATTCTGGGAGAATAAAGTAGTACCAGTACATTAAAAAAATTTAAAAAATCAATGACATTTTTCATATAGCTAGGGGAAAATACTGAATTTATATAAGAGTGAGAAGGAATCAAACAACTAAAACAACCTAAAGAAAAATGAGAAATCTGGAAGCCTCACAATACCTAATTTGAAATCATAATATAGAAGCATCATTACCAAGACAACATGGCCCTGGCACAAAACTGAACCCCATAGGTCAATGATCAGAGTTAAGATTCTAGAAATAAACACATCTGCAAATAACTGAAACCAGACAAACTCACCCGAGCCATGCCTCCTAAGAGATAACTGTTATTTCAATGAATAATGTCCAGAAAATTGTGTGCTCCTATGTAAAAACTGATCCTTGAGTGTTAGCTCTTACCCCATATAAAAACCAACTCAACTGATCAAGTACCAAAATGACAGACAGAAAACTCTGAAACCACTATAAGAATACATACTAAACTATTTTAAAACATTATAATAGGCTCTCAATATACCTTGGTTGTGCATAGTTTTTTGTTTGTGTTGAGGCCTTGTGGGCTTTTCCCAGTCCATTCTGGCATGTCTATTGATAAATCCTTGTTCAGTTCATGCTTAGGGAGTCATGTCAATAAGAAGGTTTTGTGAGTGTAGAATCTGACATTACGAGGAGATACAATCTCACGCAAACCCCATTATCCTCTGGTTCTTAAAAAATCTTTCTGAACACTTAAAGAAATGCTCAACGTCCTTAGCCATCAGGGAGATGCAAATCAAAACGACT
>JAQQSO010003273.1:0-13676 GCA_028658305.1 Pachyuromys duprasi
GACTTGGAGGGGGCGGGGAAGAAGGAGATGAGGGAGGGAGTGGGAGGGTAGGAGGGAATGGGGGAGGGGGCTACGCCTGGGATTCAAAGTACCTAACCTGTGATTGAGATAAAAATAAATAAATTAAAAAAAAAAAAGAATTCCCTGTGTTCCACAGCAGCTGAACATTGATGATGTTACCTTGGTTACCTTAAGCTCTGGTCAGTTTTTACCTTCCAGCTATTTATCCTAGCACTCAAAGAGCCCTATCTCTCTGACATCTCCTCATCTCTGGATTACCGATCTTTTGATGCTTTGATTTTAAATACTGTTCTATTCAGTTTTTCTAGCTGTTTGTACTGAAAGGCAGACCTGAATTTTATTGTCCACCAATAGCAGATGCAAGCTTTTAATGCTCATGAGAACCAAGGGAGAAACCCACAAGGGTTTTCTTAAGACTACCTCAGATTTCCTGGTGATGTTTTTGTTTTTTTTTTGTTTTGTTTTGTTTTGTTTTTGCCTTTATTGCAAGAGAAGAAGTTTGGCCATTAGTCCATAACTCCTTATCACTTTCAAGACACAAGGTTACCTTGGGCTGAAGTGACCTACTTTCTGAAATTCCATTCCCCTCTAAGCAACCAGCTCTGCCTCATTCTTGGCCAGAACCCAAGCTACACAGACATGACAGCTGAGGAGGAGACCTGCCAGTGCAAAAGCAATCTACACTTCAACATGCCTCATGCTGGAAGAGCCATTTGAACCCAGAAGAGAGCATCCAAGATCTTAAAATGTATACATTGTGTTTTAAACTTCTCAGGGAAAGCCTAGAGGTAATCAGAATGGATGATGCCTGGACAAACCCAGCTGAAATAGTTATCTACTTGGTTACTGTCTCACTTAGCCTATTTACAGCAGAACCCAGTCTGATTGGGGGCATTTTGAAAGGTAGGTTATATACAGTCATATATGGTTGGTCAGCAGCTACAGCCTTTAGACTGTAAGTTAGTCACAAGATGCTTCCATTTATTTTTAAGAAGAATCACCATAAAACCAAGTATAATAAAATATCTCAGTCTAGTAATTCTCATGTCAAAGTGACGTCCCTATATCCAATTCTGTTTTTGATGCAGCCTTTAAAATGAAGTATGACAGGGTAGAGAAATGGCTCAGTGGCTAGGTGGCTACTATTTGAAAGCACCTGGGTTATTCACAGCACCCACAGCAGGCAGCCCACAACCACCTACAACTCCAGCCCCAAGGCATCGGATAGCACTTCTGGCCTCTGCAAGCACCCACAGACACAGGCACACAGAAACATCAAATAAAAATAATATAATACATTTCTGTAGTGAAGCATAAGTCCATTCCTAGATGCAAACAAGATGATCTGTATGAGAAGGACAGTTTCAGAAGACGAATCTGAGTCTTTGGGAGAGTTCATTACTGAAATAAGAACAAGACTCTGGGTAAAAAAAGATCTGAATAGGCATTGGAGTAGGCCAAGCATGACTTCAAAATGGAGGGTGGCTTCCTCCATCTTTGAGCCAAGAATCACATCTTTATAACATTTGTCTGTTAGTGGCAGTTGTTCCCTGTGGGATAACGTCAAACAAGTTTCTTTTTCCATAACAACCATGCACTTAATTGGACACAGAGCCCATGCCCTCATCTCCCTTCCTTATGTTTTCTGTTCCTCAGGTGGAGCACTTTCCATCCTTTCAACTATTTCTGATAGGACTTTTTGGCAGCAGGACACACAGGGGGTGGGGGAGTGTGAATAAGTACTCCGTGTACGCTCCAGTACATGGCAAATCTCTCTCTGCCCTGTAAGCCAAACATCCTGACACTAGATCAGAGCACACATTCAGAGAGGCATGTCGGCAGGCAGCACTCCAAGCCTCCTGCCTGTCAAGGGAAGCAAGTAAAACTGGCCAAAGTGTTTCTGCCATATTAATTAAGAAGTGCTTTCCCTTCACAGGGTCTCATAGGGAACTGCCTGCATTTTTTCATCTTTTCTTAGAAGTATTAACGTCTTATATTTTAACATCTTAATGAATCTTTCCTTAAGATACATTTGGGATTAAAAGCGCACATGTACATTTCAGTCTCACAATCTTTTAACTTATCATAGGAAATAAAAATAAATGAATACCTTAATGAATGTCTCTGTTTTCTTAAATTGTGGAGCCAAGACAGAATCGAATAAAGCACAAATTAGCATTCCTTTTGGAATTACTGGAATCATCTCCCATTAGCTGGAATTCTAGAGCCCACATTCTCCTGGTCTTGTTTGCCTTGTTTATGGAGGCAAACCACAGAAGTCAAGAAATAGACTTACCAGCTGTGCCAGTATTGGGCAGATTCTGAGACCATTCTTGTAATCTTAGACCTATAGGCCTGTGATCATGAAAGGTAGGATTTACATAACTGCTAATATCACCACTAATTATGACTGTGTCAGGGCTATCTTTAATACTCCTTATCACAGGAGAATGGTTCTTCATTAACGATGATGTCTCTTACTCAAAGAAAGATTTAAAAACTCATGGTAAAAATAAGATGTTGGGACTGGAGATGTTTAGCTCAATGGTTAAGAGCACTTGTTATTCTTTCAGAGAACGCAGGGTCAATTCCCAGAACCCATGTGGCAAATAACAACCACCTATAAGTCCAGTTCTATGGGATCCGATGCCATCTTCTGCTTCTAAGGGCAAGTAGGTACACACATGGTGCATGTACATGCAGGCAGGCAAAAAACTTATGTATAAAAAGTAAAATTAGGAAAATAACCAAGATGTATAGGAAACTTGATGGGTTTAACATTTTAAAATATTTTCTCATTTTGTATATTTCATTAAATATTTTAATTAACCAGTTGTTGGATGTATTCATGATATGATAGTTAATAAAGTAACCTAGCAGATTGTCAGCCTTTGTTGGGAATACTTTTATTATTTACCTAAACCCCACATAACAACTGACAGTGTTATGTCGAAACTCAGAGAAACCACAATCAAATTAGGTCACCAGATAACTTCTGAAAACATCAAATTAGAGACTGTACTGGTAAAAACACCAAGAACAACAGAACTTGTGTGGTATCAACATCAATGTACAAGGAGGCAGACAAAAGAGAGAAGATATACAAAACCAGAGAAAACCAAAACGTCCCATAGGTACTCACAGCTAAGCAAAGGAAAACCAGTTCTATTCATTTTGCTCAGAGTTGCATTGGTTATCTGGTTCCATATGAAATTTAGAATGTTTTTTTTTTCTGTAAAAAATGTTTTGGGTATTTCAATGGGGTTGCACTTAACCTGTAAATTGCTTTTGCTAGGATAGTCATTTTCACAATATTAATTCTATTGATCTATGAACGTGGGATGCTGTTGGTATAGTGTTCTTGTGGAATATATGCAATTTACCCTTGTTCATTCAAATGCTGATTTCTCTACCCCCCTCCCTATCTGGTTTCAATCTGAACATTGATTGTGACACCTATTCTAAGCATCACCTGTCTCAAGTTTATGTAAACATGCTATCATTTGTTCTCTGTATTTCCAATAAAAACAACCAGCCAATGCTGAGCAATGGAGAGAATAGGGTGGGACACCTTGATTCAGAGGGGAGGAGAAAGAAGTAAGAGGGGTTGGGAAGGAGGGAGGGAGGGGGGCACAGCCAGATACAAAGTGAATAAATTGTAAAAAATAATAAATTTTTACAAAAGAACAATGGGAGAGAGATCTGAGAGGAGAGGAACTGGGAATATCAGAAGAACTGAACTGGACCTAAAAGGCAAGTATAGTATGGAAAATCTGAATGGGAGGAAGCTATGCAGACTTGAAGGTTTAGGATCACATAATTATTGCCCAGCATTGTACTCTAGATTAATTAAATAAATCCTAGTCTCAGTGTGGTGATTTGGTAACACAGCTGGTTTAGGAATAACCACTGTTTACCTAAAATATAAATCAATATTAAGAATTAAAAATCATCAACAGGATGTCTTTCTATTTTCTTGTTTATTTCTCAACCTTTCTTCAGAGATTTGAAGTTTCACTGTAGAGGTTTTTCACCCCTTAGTTATATTTATATTTATTCCAAGATACTTTATTGTCTTTGATACTATTGCAAATGGGGGTGTGTCCATGAGTTCCTTTTCAGTGTGTTTGTAGGTGGGGTATAGAAAAGCTCCTCATATTTGTAAGTTGGTTTTGTGCCCCGAGACTTTGCTGAGATTGGGTGTTTTAACAGTCTTCTGTTGTAATTTATTTTGCATCCTTCCTGTATAATGTCACAGCATTCACAAAGAGGGACAATTTGACTTCTTCTTTTCCTACTGTATCCCTTTAGTTGCCTTCTCTTGCCTTACTGTTCCAGCTAATTCTCCAAGCACCGTATTGAAAAGCAATGGGAAGAGGGGAGAGTCCTGTCTTGTTTCTGATTTTCATTTTGCTTCATGTTTTTTTTTCCTGTAGGATAACATTGGCTGTGGATTTATCACATATAGACTCTATTATCCTGAGTGTTCTCTTCTGTCTTAATATGATAATGGTATATTGTATTTCATCAAAGGCATTTTCTACATCTATTGAGATGATCGTGTGATTTTCTTTAAGTTAATTTAAATGACTTATTGACTTACATATGTTTAACAAAGCCTGCATTTCTGGGATAAAGCCAAATTGATTGTGGTGAATGCTCTTCTTGGTATATTCCTGTATTTGGTTTTCTAGTATTTCACTGAGGAATTCTACATTTATGTTCATCAGAGATATTGTTCTGTAGTTTTATTTCTCTTGTGTCTTTAACTGGTTTAGATATAAAAATAAATAGAAATAGAAAAGTCACTCTCAAACTCATTCCATGAAGACAATAACCTTTCTATTTCTATTTTTAAAAATAATTTAAGATGTATTGAGTTTTCTGGTAGAATCCTACTATGGTTCCACCTAAATCTGGGCCTTTTTTAGTTATGAGGTGTTTGGGTTTTTTGTTTTTGTTTTCATTTTTTTGTCTCAGTCTCATGTTACAGGTTTTCAAAATTCAAATCTAGAGTAAAAAGCAAGGAACTGCAAGTAAAAACAATAAATAACCAGTTAAGAGGAACAGAAAGTAAAAACGGCAAAATGCTAAAAAGAAAAAAGAAAAAATGATTTGATAAGAGATGATAATACACTGATTATAATCAAAGCAGCCTCAACAAATGTATAATAGTCTCTGACGAAAGGGGGAAACAAGAAACAACAAAATGTGATAAGAACAGTGGAAGGCAACCTTTCTGAAAATTAAAATATGTATTACAGCTTATAATAAATTATAAATAATATAAATTCCAAGCACACATTGAAAAGGTGCTGAATCAGGAGAAGCAATGCTGGAGCATTCTAATAAAATCACAAGAGTTGAAAGAAAAGTGAAAGTTTTGGCATTTAAATAGACATACAATAGCTTTAACATAAAAAGAACATTGTGGATCTATCTCACTGACAACGTTCAAGGAAAACTGAAAGCAAGTGAAGGGCTTAGTGTCCATCCAAGCAACTATGGTATAAAAAGGCTACAGATAATTTATATAGCATTTAGGGAACTCAGATAGTGCTATTTCTGAAGAACCTACTAAAAACAAACCTCAGAGAAATCAAATTATCATAAAGACATTGGGACAATAATTGATGGCATGGGTCAAACTCACAGCTACTTTTACTGCTGTTGTGTTTAAAAGTTTAAAAGACAGAGACATAGTACACAATGGTTGTAAACACTGACATAAAACAGCATTATTTTTCAAGAATTGGGAAGGAATGTGGTAAACATTAATAATACAAGTTGTTACAAAGTAATATGTGCACCATGTGGGATAAAGTTCACAAGTAATGAAGGAATATTCTGCAATCACTATCTTCTTAAGAATTCTAATTAATACAAAAGGATGAACAACACAGAGGAGTAACATGGGAGAGTTAAAGCAACCCTTAGCATGGACTACAAAAGCCAATAGGAACTCCTAAAATGTTTTAACTTGGGGATTCATGACCTAAATGGCAATGTGGTTAGTGTCTGCCTTGAGATGCTCACCCTTGAAAGCCAGTCACCATGTTGCGAAGAAACTCAACATGTGTGGAGCAGACATTTGTTCTGGGTTTAGAGTCAGTTTGGAGGCCAGTGATGCCCGCATCTAACAGCATACATGGAAAGTGGGTGACTCCTCAGATTACAGCCTCAACCCCAGGCGCAAAGACCAGAGATAAGCCAACCTCCCTGCTGGACCCTGTCTGGATCTGTGCACAGACTCACTGAACATGGTAAGTGGTTGCCTCTTTTACATAAAATGTTGTTGCTCTAAATTGTTTGATTAAGCAACATGTTCATTTTTTCATTGCTATGAAAAAAAAAACTGTCAAGAGAAACTTACAGAAGGCTAGGGGCTTGGTATAGGCTCAGAAAGTAAAGTGCTTGCTAAACAAACATGAGTTCCTGAGTGAGAAAACAGAGGCAGGGAGATGGTGGGAGCTTCCTGGACAGCCAGTCTAACTGACTCAGAGAGTTCCAGGTTCAGTGAGAGACCTTGCCTCAAAATATGTGGTGGTAAAACAATTGAGGAAGGCAGCCAACATTGAGGCAGATACCTAGTATCAACCTCTAGCCTTCAAATGCATACACAGAGAGATAGAGACAGACAGAGAGTTACACCTTCAATTTTATCTCTGTATTTTTTGTTTGTTTTCCTTTATATTTGTCCCAATATTAGCTTGGATTGATTATTTTGTCCAATAGGGACAAAAGAATTCTCTTTTCTTTAAATTCAGTATCAGAGCATGTATGTTTCTTTGTATGTTAATCATAACATTCTTTGATTTAGCAACAGTCAGCAAATGTTCAACAACTAGTTCTCTGAAGGTACAAAAACACAAATGGGATGGACATTGAATGTAGGAGAAAACAAGCAACAGGACAGGAAAACGAGGAAATCATGAAATTCGCAGGCAAATGGTGGGACCTGGAAACCATCATCCTGAATGAGGTATCCCAAAAGCAGAAAGAAACACTTGGTATATACTCACTTATATAGACCTATAGGATAGGATGGACATGCTGAAATCTATACACCTAGGGAAGCTAAGCAAGAAAGAGGACCCAGGGTGGGATGATCAATCCTCGCTTAGATGGACAAATGGGATGGACATTGAATATAGGAGAAAACAAGCAACAGGACAGGAGCCTACCACAGAGGGCCTCTGAAAGACTCTAACTAACAATGAATCAAAGCTGATATTAAGACTCACAACCAAGACATTGCCAGAGTGCAGGGAATCATATGAAAAAAGGGGGAGTTAGTAAGATTTGACTAGGACAAGAGCTCCACAAAGACCAAATAGATCAGGGCACAGGGGTCTTCTATAAGACTATTTCTCCAACCAAGGACCATGTATGGATACAAGCTATAACCCCTGCTCAGATGTGGCCCATGGTAGCTCAGTACCCAACTGGGTATCCTAGTAAGGGGAACAGGGACTATTTCGGTCATGAACTCAGTGGCTGGCTTGTCGACCATCCCCTCCCCCCAAAGGGAGGAGCAGCCTAACTAGATCCCAAAAGAGGACATTGCAGCCAGCCCTGAAGAGACATGATAAGCTAGGGTCAGATGGAAGGGGGTGAGGTCCTCCCCTTTCAGTGGACTTGGAGGGGGCAGAGAGAAGATGAGGGAGGGATAGGGAGAGTGGGAGGGAATGAGGGAGGGGACTACGGCTGGGATACAAAGTATATAACCTGTGATTAATATAAAAATAAATAAATTACTTTTAAAAAAGAATTTGTTTAATTATGATTATATACAATTTAAGTTTAGAAAGTGGTTTTGTTTAACTGACTAATGCATTCCTTGACAGTCAGCTCTAGGGAAGACATTACAACTAGGTCAAACTCTTGGTCATATTTTATTTGCTTGAGAACAGTATTGACAATATTATTTAGATTTTATTTATTTCTCCTATGGAGACCTCTGCAGCCAACATTTTGCAACATGAAAACAAAAAACTGATGAACTGTGTTTGATTTCATAGAACATAGGCAACCTGGAAGAAGTGACAAATGTTTTAAAATTCCCTATTACAACAAAGGAAATATTTGTACTAAAGAATGGGAAAGTCGGAAGAAAGATAATTGTTGCTAGTTCTAGCAACAATCTAAAGGTAATTTAACTATGGAACTCAGTTCTAGAGGAGGTACAAAGCCTAGAATTTCAAGTGCAGTACAATAAACACAACTGAAATTCAAATGTCATGTGGTAATTGTGGATTAGAAAAGTTCTGTCCACCAAGCCCAAAACACGTAGGAAGCAGAAACAGGCAGATCTAAGTGAGTTTGAGGCCAGCCTGGTTTACAGAGTGAGTTTTGTACAGTCATGGCTACACAGAGAAAACATGTTTCAAAAACAAAAAAAAGAAGGAAGGAAGGAAGGAAGGAGGAGAAGGATGAAGAGAGAGGAGAGAAGAGAAGAGAAGAGAAGAGAAGAAAAGAGAAGTTCTTCCTACCAGTTCAGAAGTATATCTTACGTACTTGGCCTTGAATCAATGGAAAGAAAAGTCACAGGCAAAATGAAACTTTCTAGTCCCAGCCATGGATAGAAGTGTGTTCCAGACTCAAATTAGATGAATGATGGGAAGCCCAAAATTAGCCTAAAAATCAATTGAAATCACTTAAACCATTGAGATTTCTACCAAAGACTCACAAACCATCTTAGGATTACATAGCAGCAGGGATGTTGCAAGGAAGACATGTAGGGCTTCCACACATTAATTAATCACTCCAGAATGGACACATTGTCAAAAGGAGCAAGCCAATAAGGATGAGGTATATGAGATCCAGAGCCAAAGGTCCAGATGACCCAACAAAATAAAAATTAATAACTGAAGAAATGGAAATAATACAATTACAGAGAAATACTTAAGTGCCAAAATCTGATTTAAAATATTTGCTATAACTAAAATAACAAAATTCCATGGAAGAGAACAACTGAGTTTGAAAGAGAACCAACCAGAATTTCTGGAAATGAAGAGTCAATAGTTCATTAGATGTTTTAGGAGGAGAATAGATGGATTGTTAAAAGTTGGCTGCATCTGAAGATTAGGTCTTAGTGACCTTAATGGTGGAATATAGTAACTCAAAAAATCATTTCAAAATCATATGAAATTTTTGCAAACACATTTTTAATACAAATACAAAAAATAATCACTACCACAGACTCCCTTTCTTTGGTAACAATAAAATGATGAATAAATGAACAATCCACATATAAATACATATATAAATGTAAATAGAAGAATGAAAAGTAAAATTATGAAGTACTCAAGACCTGAATGTCAATGAAAAGGCCAAAATTGAAGCTTATGAAAATACAAGAGCATCTGGAGCAGAAGTACTTAGAAAGTTTTGATCATAAATATACAGAAATTGGAAAAGTGGTGAGTTAAATATTTAGTGCAATAAATTTCAGAATAGTATATTAAAAATAAAAAGCAGAAATAAAAAATAAAGATCACAGAAGTTAAATATTTAGTGCAATAAATTTCAGAATAGTATATTAAAAATAAAAAGCAGAAATAAAAATAAAGATCACAGAAGTTAATTAAATAGAAAACAATAAAAGATCAATAGAGCTAAGAGCTAATTCTCTAGGTGATCAATAATATGTACAAATATTTGTAAAGATTAATAAGTTACAACAAAATCAAAGTCCAAATGAACACACTAAGTATCAAAATGAGACAAATATTTCTGATCTTTAAAAAATCATTATAAACAACTCTATTTCAATAATGTTAAAGTTATATGAAACAATTTATTTTATAGTAAAAATAAAAGAAATAATAATCTCTGGTGATTTCAATTATACCTGAAATTTGCTTTAAATTTTTATTTCATACCCATCCACTTGAAATTTTAAGTGTTTCTTAGGGAATAATCAATTCATATACAATACCTTCTGTCCCAGCCTAGGAAAAAAAAACAAACATTTTTTTCTGAAAAAAAGAGAAGTATTATCGTTGTCTTCTTTATTTATAAATTAAGCAACTTTAAGAGCAAATGAACCTACAGATTTAATGCAATGCCCATCAAAATACCAACACAATTCTTTACAGACCTTGAAAGAAAAATTCTCAACTTCATATGGAGAAACAAAAAACCCAGAATTTTCAAAACGATCCTGTACAACAACAGATCATCTGGAGGTATCTCCATCCCAGATCTCAAGCTGTACTACAAAGCAATAGTTATAAAAACTGCATGGTATTGGCATAGAAACAGAATAGTGGATCAATGGAACTCAATAGAAGACCCAGAAATAAACCCACACACCTATGGAAATTTGATTTTTGATAAAGAAGCCAAATCCATCCAATGGAAAAAAGACAGCATCTTCAACAAATGGTGCTGGACCAACTGGATGTCTATATGCAGAAAAATGAAAATAGATCCATATTTATCACCCTGCACAAAGCTGAAGTCCAACTGGATCAAAGACTTCAACATAACACCAGACACATTGAATTGGTTAGAAAATAAAGTAGGAAAGACTCTAGATCTCATTGGCACAGGAGATACTAGAAGGACAACATCAATCCAATGAAAACAGCTACACCTAAGAAAATATAGGATACAGGTAACTTCCCAAATAAAAGGGGGGAAAAAAAGCAAAGACCACCAACTCCACAATAAAAGGATCTAACAGCCACTGATCACTATTATCTATCAACATCAATGGATTCAACTCTCCTATAAAAAGACACAGACTAACAGAATGGTTACGGACACAGGACCCAACATTCTGCTTCATCCAAGAAACACACCTATGCAACAAAGATAAACACTACCTCAGAGTAAAGGGCTGGAAAAATATTTTCTAAGCAAATGGACCCAGAAAAGAAGCTGGGGTAGCAATCCTAATATCTAATAAAATAGACTTTCAACCAAAGTTAATCAAGAAAGATGAGGAGGGGCACTTCCTTCTCATCAAAGGAAAATTCCAACAGGAGGACATCTCAATTTTGAACATTTATGCCCCAGATACAAGACCACCTTCATATGTAAATCAAACAATATTAAAATTTAAATCACACATTGATCCCAACACCCTAACAGTGGGACACTTCAACACTCCACTCTCACTAAAGGACAGATCATCCAGTCAGAAGCAAAACAGAGAAACAATGGCACTCACAGACACCCTAAATCAAATGGACCTAATAGATGGCTACAGGACCTTTCATCCTAGATCAAAAGAGTATACCTTCTTTTCAACACCTCATGGAACCTTCTCCAAAATAGACCATATAGTTGGTCACAAAGCAAGCCTCAGCAGATACAAGAAGATTGACATAATCCCTTTTATACTATCTGACCATCATGGTCTAAAGCTGGAACCTCAACAACAACAGAAACAGCAAAAAGCCTGCACATACATGGAAACTGAACTACTTGCTACTCAAGGACAGCTTGGTTAGGGAAGAAATTAAAAAAAAGAAATTAAAGACTTCCTAGAATTAAATGAAAATGAAAGCACAACATACCCAAACCTATGGGACACAATGAAGGCAGTGCTAAGAGGAAAGTTCATTGCACTAACTTCCTTCAAGAAGAAATTCGAAACATCTCATACAAGCAACTTAATGGCTCAACTGAAAGGACTAGGGAGAAAAAAAAAAAGAAACAGATACACTCAAGAGGAGCAGATGGCTGGAAATAATCAAACTCAGGGCTGAAATCAATCAATTAGAAACAAATAAAACTATTCAAAGAATCAATGAAACCAAGAGCTGGTTCTTTGAGAAAATCAACAAGCTAGACAAGCCCCTAGCCAAACTAACAGAAAGGCAGAGAGAAGCAATCCAAATCAGCAAAATCAGAAATGAAAAGGGGGACATAACTACATACACTGAGGAATCCAAACAATCATTAGGTCTTACTACAAAAGCCTATATGCCACAAAATTTGAAAATCTAAATGAACTGGACAATTTTCTTGAGAAATTCCACCTACCTAAATTAAGCCAAGATCAGATAGGAAGATTGAATAGACCTATATCCCCCAAGGAAATAGAAGCAGTCATCAACAGCCTCCCTACCAAAAAAAAGCCCTGGGCCAGATGGTTTTAGTGCAGAATTCTACCAGACATTCAAAGAAGTCCTAATACCAATTCTCTCTAAACACCAATATTCTTCCACAAAATAGAAATAGAAGGAAAATTACCGAATTCTTTCTATGAAAGCACAGTCACCTTGATACCTAAACCACACAAAGATCCAACAAAAAAAGAGAACTTCAGACCTATCTCTCTTATGAACATTGATGCAAAAATACTCAATAAAATACTTGCAAACCGAATCCAAGAACACATAAAAGATATCATCCACCATGACCAAGTAGGCTTCATCCCAGGCATGCAAGGGTGGTTCAATATACAGAAATCCATCAATGTGATCCGCCATATAAACAAACTGAAGGAGAAAAACCACATGATCATCTCCTTAGATGCCGAAAAAGCATTTGACAAAATCCAACACCCATTCATGTTTAAAGTCTTGGAGAGATCAGTGATACAAGGCACATACCTAAACGTAGTAAAGGCAATATACAGCAAGCCTATAGTCAACATCAAACTCAATGGAGAGAAACTTAAATCAATCCCACTGAAATCAGGGACAAGGCAAGTCTGCCCATTGTCTCCATATCTCTTCAACATAGTACTTGAAGTTTTAGCTAGAGCAATAAGGCAACTAAAGGAGATGAAAGGGATACAAATCAGAAAGGAAGAATTCAAAGTATCACTATTTGCAGATGATATGATAATATACATGAGTGACCCTAAAAATTCAACCAGAATTCAACTGAACTCCTTCAACTGATAAACACCTTCAGCAAAGTGGCTGGATACAAAATCAACTCAAAAAAATCAGAAGCCTTCCTGTACACCAAAGACAAAAGGGCCGAGAAAGAAATTATGAAACAACACCCTTCACAATTTCCACTAATAATATAAAGTGCCTTGGGGTGACTCTAACCAATCAAGTGAAAGACCTATATGAAAAAACTTCAAATCTCTGAAGAAAGAAATTGAAGAAGATATCAGAAAATGGAAAGACCTCCCTTGTTCATGGATTGGTGGGATTAACATAGTGAAAATGGCCATACTGCCAAAAGCAATTCCCATCAAAATACCTACACAATTCTTCACAGATCTTGAAAGAAAAATTCTCAACTTCATATGGAGAAACAAAAACACCCAGAATCTCCAAAATGATCCTGTACAACAACAGATCATCTGGAGGTATCTCTGTCCTTGACCTCAAACTGTACTACAGAACAATAGTAATAAAATCTGCATGGTATTGGCATAGAAACAGAATAGTGGATCAATGGAACAGAATAGAAGATCCAGAAATGAACCCATACACCTATGGAAACTTGATTTTTGACAAAGAAGCCAAATCCATTCAATGGAAAAAAGACAGCATCTTCAACAGATGGTGCTGGTCCAACGGGATGTCTATATGTAGAAAAATGAAAATAGATCCATATTTATCACCCTGCACAAAGCTAAAGTCCAAGTGGATCAAAGACCTCAACATAAAACCAGAAACACTAAACCTGTTAGAAGAAAAATTGGGGAAGACCCTAGAACTCATTGGTACAGGAGA
>JAQQSO010003274.1:0-13676 GCA_028658305.1 Pachyuromys duprasi
CTGAGCAGGGCACAGGGTTCTTGTATGAGACGGTTTTTACAATCAAGGACCATGTGTGGATGTGGCCTGGAACCCCGCTCAGATGGGGCCCATGATAGCTAGGTGTCAGACTGAAGACCCTAGTGAGGGAAACAGGGACTGTTTCAGTCATGAACTTGATGGCTGACTCTTTGACCCTCCCTCATACATGCCGGGGAGTGACAGACTGGCTAGATCCCAGGGGAGGACACTGCAGCCAGCCCTGAGGAGACAGGATGAGCTGGGGTTGGATGGAAGGGGAGGAGGTCCTCCCCCATTGTTGGACTTGGAGGGGGCGGGGAGGAGGGAGATGAGGGAGGGAGAGGGAGTGTGGGAGGGAATGAAGGAGGGGGATTATGCCTGGGATGCAAAGTACCTAACCTGTGATTGATATAAAAATAAATAAATTTATTAAAAAAAGAATAACTGCACATTAGAAATATGTTTACTTTTATTAACAGTATTTGGAAACCAATCAGTATCATTAAACCAGAAATTCAAATGCACACCCTGTAACGAACAAGGGTAAAGAACATCTTATGTTTATCCCTGTTAAAGGGACAAAGTCTACTTGAGAAACAGAGAGCAATTAAATTTATCTGATTGGTGAGCCAATGATGCGTGATTATTTACATACTGTTATAAAAGCTCCATGCTGCCTGATCTCAGCCTTGTTGGTAGGAAGGGTATCCATGGATTTGCTTACATTCCTGGTGCTCACTCTCTCCTGTCTGCTTCTAATTCTCACTCTAGAGACAGAGCTCAGGGAGAGGGAAGTTCCCTCCTGGCCCCACTCCTCTCCCAATTATTGACAATTTCCTCCAGATCGATGTGAAAGACTTCAGCCAATCCTTAACTAAGGTAAGTGTTCTTTGTGCTCCTCCAGTACCTTGAAAAAAAACATAAATTCAAAATTAATGTAAATAAAAATCTATTGCCACTGGCAATATTGTTATAAGTGATCATAAAGATAAAACTCCTGCAGAACATAGTGTACCTTGAGCTGACAGCTGGCGCTTGTCAGGAATTCAGTATTGCGCAAGGGTTCAGGCTGAAGAACATTTAGGTCATTGCATTTTTTAAAAAAGATTTACTTATTTATTAAGTATACAATATTTTGCCTGCATGTAGTCCTGCCAGGCAGAAGAGGGCACCATATCTCATTACACATGGTTGTGATCCACCATGTGGTTGCTTGGAATTGAATTCAGGACTTCTGGAAGAGCAGCCAGTGCTCTTAACCTTTGAGCCATCTCTGTAGCCCCAGGTCATTGCATTTTTGAAAACAGAAAAAAAATCTACCCAAATAGCAAAAGTTGTGAATATTTTTTATCTTTAAAAAAAACCCAAAAAATCAAAAATAAAATCAAAACAGGTTTATCATATTAATTTTGGTGGCAGGTTGAGCGAGTTATGTTTTATTCAATAAGTTAAGTAGAATTTTAGACATACATTTTACCTAGGTTAGATATTTGATGCTGGATTCTCAAGAAATAACTGATAGCTAATTTAATCAAATACCATTGGTCATGAAATAACACGAAATGTGAGAAAGAAGGAAAACTTTCAGGAAATTTTGTGATGTTCATATCCATTTTAATTTATGCAAAACCTAAGTCTGGGTCTTAGAATGCTTCCATATGAGGAACTATTTTTTCCAGGAAATACTGCTTACCTATGGTGCATCGTCTGTGATAGCCACTCTCCTTGTTTGTAGTAGCAATAGGTCATTCTGGACTGTTCAGTGGAATTATCTGTGGTGACTTAAAATTTACATTTCAAACCTTAGGTGGGTCTAACTTTGTTGCTTTATTTCTGCATCATTTCATTACTCCATTGATCTACTTGTCTATTTCATGTGAGTACAAGACTTCTTATACCACTATAGCTTTAAAGCGTAATTTGTGGTTACGTATTATTATACAACCAACAGTATTTTTAGTCTTTAGAAGTTCCTTGATAAGTCTTGTTCCTTTATGGTCCCATAAAGGTTCCCTGTTGTTTTTCTAAACCTGTACTTATGGCATCAGCATTAAATCTATATTAAATTTAGTACTTTTGTTCCTTGTTTCTGTTTCCTTTTTGATACTCTGGCCTGGGTGACCTGAGGTTATCTCCACCTGAGTTGTGTGCTGAACTTCTGTAGGCTGGATGGCTTCTGGTTGAGCAGGGACTTAGTGCCTGAATTAGGGGCTGGGGTGGGGCAGGGAAGATTAAAGGAGTCACTGTGGGCCAGGTGTGTAGGAATGGAGAGAGTGGACACAGTCTGCTGCTGCTGCTGCTGCTGGTGGTGGTGGTGGTGGTGGTGGTGTGTGTGTGTGTGTGTGTGTGTGTGTGTGTGTGTGTGTTTATGTGTATGTGTGAGTATGTGTGTGTCCTTCCTGGAGTTCTGGTGGTTGGTGTCCTGCTGAATATTTTGATGTGAAAATTTATTGTAATCTTTGTGTAATAACTACCTGAGTCCTGAGCCATTACACAGTTCATTGTAGGCAATTAATAATTGATAATCACCATTAATGTGATATAAATGGGCTATAGAACCATTTGAAACTGAGTTTTCCTGAATAAAACAAATTATAATACAGTGATCAGATCAGTGTGAATGAGTTTATGCTATCGAGATTAAAGTGCCTTTTTATTTTATTTCGTTTCTTTTTTCTTTCTTTCTTTTTTTTTAAATTTTCTTTCCTATTTCCAGCTCTCAAAAGCCTATGGCCCTGTGTTCACTCTGTATTTGGGCTCACAGCCCACGGTGGTGTTGCATCGGTATGAAGCAGTGAAGGAAGCTCTGATTGATCATGGGGGGGAGTTTTCTGGAAGAGGAAGTTTCCCAATGGCTGAAAAAATTAATAAAGGTCTTGGTAAGTAAGTTTGCATGTCCATGGGAGTGCTGTACAGTGTTTACAATGAGAGAGAATACCGAAAGGAGGATCTGGACTTCCTCTTTAGTTAAAGTGGTACCTCTCTATGGTGTCCAGCCATCAGATTACTCATCTGTACCTAGCACCTATTTCTAGTGTCTTCTGATTTCTTTAGGAATTGTTTTTAGCAATGGAAGTACATGGAAAGAGACGCGGTGCTTCTCACTCATGACCCTGAGGACCCATTTGGGCATGGTGAAAAGGAACATTGAGGATCCTGTTCAGAAGGAAGCTCAGTGCCTTGTGGAGAAACTGAGAAAAACCAGTGGTGAGTGCATACTGACACATGTACATCTTAGTCTGGGTATGCTTGCATGTATCATGTTAATCGGATCCTATGTGTTTTTTTTTGCTTTTAAACAGAAATAATGTTCTTTGTTAATTTTTCACTATGTTGCAAAGCTGTGTTTTCCCATTAGCACAGATATGGTTTCCCTATTGTGGATCATTTCACCATAGATTAAATGTTATTGATAACAGTGACAGAGAATATTTGTTTTCATTTTGTTTTGCCCAATTCAATGGGCCATACAGAGATTCTTCTAGGCACATGTTTACAGTCCTAGATAAGGATGTAATTTATTGTTTTTATTTCTTAACTGAGGACAATCAATTTTTGTGCCTGCTATAGTATGCTATTAAAATTGTTATTTATATTTTAAAAAATCATCAAAACTTTGAGAATTGTATACAATGTCTTGATCATTTTTACCTCTACTTTCTTATCTACCCAACTTTATTTAATATCTACCAAATCCAATTTGTGCTTCACATTATTTTAGCAACGTTTTATTATTGCTTTCAGAATTTTACACTTGTTTTAAAAATATGTTTTAACGAAACATAATTACCTAACTTATCTCCTTTCCTCCCTGTGTCCCATGTCTTCCTTTGTCCCTTTCCCATGCATCTCCCACTTTCAAATTTGATTATTATCGGATGTTATTATATACATGTACACACTTGCACACACAAATGCAACCTCTTGAGGAGGTCGTTCTTGTTAGATATGGTATATGGAAAACCAGTAAGTGAGCTCACCATTTAGAGAAGATATTTCTCCTTACCCCAGCACTCATTAGTCCTGTGTTGTTTTCTATCGAGGGTTAGATCTCTGAAATTTTTCCATTTACACATTAGCACATCTACTGATTTTGTCATTTTTCTAGTCTTCTTTTACAGACATTTTCACAATAGATTTCTTGATATGCTGGTTCTTGTAATCTTTCTTCCTCCTCATCTGTATATTCCCTGAATTATAGATGCAGGAGTTTTGATTTACGTGTATCTTTTGAGGCTCGTATCACCATAATCTGTTGGTATCTGCATTGTATTGAATTGTGGCTTTCTGTAATGGCTGTGATTTGCTGTAAGAAGAGACCTCTAAAATAAGGGGTGTCAGGTACAATAACTTGTAGAGAAATTTGACCCTTACTCTTCCAGAAAATAATAATTGCCAATAACTCCTCCACTATGTGTTGAACATCATGTCCAACTTCCATGTCTATGTTAGTATTTTTTTCTTGTTTTGGCCTGCACACGTTTTGTGCATACTCTCACATTTGCTGTGATTTCTTTTGTACAGCTTCCCTACTGTGCCTGGAATATACTACTTCCTTGCAGCCATTCTCCACTTTTCTTCTCCTTTCTTCTTCAATGATCCCTGAGTATTTCAAGGAAGATGCATACAGAATACACTGTATCTGTGTGGATTTTTTATGCCCACACCAGCTCCCAAATAATGACATGGAGACTTATTATATTTCTTATTAGCTTATATCACTATTGCTTGGCAGATTCTGAGTTATTTTATCCCAGCAATACTGCTCAGCCTAAGTTCCAGCCATGTTGCCCTTTACCTGTTCATCTTAGTCTTGTCTTGGCACTTGCTTCTTCATTGATGTCTGGCTAGGTACTCCATACCCCTGTTTCTCACAGAGACCTCTCTTTCAGCTTGGAAGTCCTACCTTAATCTTCCAGTCCAGCTCTTGGCAATTCAGGTCTTTATTTGACCAATCAGAAGCTATTAAAAACAACGTTTATAAACATTGAGATAGAAGATGCTTCATACAAATCTCAGTCCCAAAGTCCAGCCTGTACTTAATTCACTGGGTACAGAAATCAGCATTTGAATATACAAGGATAATTTTTACACATCACTCCAACAGTATATCAGTTATATCTAGCACTGAACATTTTGCAGTCTCTTATTCTCTTTACCTTGGCCTTTTGTAGTTATTGGGATAGTAATCTAGTATAAACAGAAGCTTCTCTGTTGGTGGTTGAAAAAATATCTTGTATGTGTGCCTTTCTTCTGGAGTATGGTTGGCTTACTATGGGCTACACTCTTAAAGAAAACTGGCTCACACTGTCTTAGAAGCTAGAAGCACCAGTACATTCTTGACTTTATATCCACCTCCCCTCTTCATACTGGTATTAGTTCTGGTCTTGGTATTAGATTTCACTGGTCTTGTTCATGTTGCCACACTGCTGTAAGTAGATATGTACAGCTGCTTATACTGTGTCCAGGAGACACTGCTTCCTTGTACTCTTCAACCACATCTATCTCTTAGACTTTTTCTTCACCTCTTCCATAATGACCCCTAAGCCTTAGGAAGAAGCTGTGAGATATAAATGTCCCCTTTAGGACTGAGCATACCAAAGTCTCTTTCCGCTCTGTGCTTGAGCAGCTGTGTGTCTCTGTGTTAATCATCATCTACTGTAAAGAGGAGTTTCTCTCATGTGGGTTGAGAGATGCATTAAGAAATAGATACCATGGTGAGTTATTTGGAGTTGATAATATTATGCCCATTTAGCAGAGTGATAATAATAAATTATCTCCCAGGCCCTACAAACAGAGTATGGCCTGATAATTCTTTCAAGTATATGATTTATCTCATAGGGCAGTGATTAAACCAAAAAGAAAGTTGTTTGTAACTTCCATGCTGTTCATGCTTTTATGACACCAGTTGCTATGCCTTCCCAGTGAAACTGCTATGGTAACTTGAGTTTTTTTTGGATGGTCTTGATTTTTACTTTTCTCTTCTGGTAGCCCACATAGCAACTTCAAGCACTGTCAGAGCTAGCCTATATAAAAATATTGAGAAATCTCGAATTAATTGCTCAATGATGCACCTGAAAATCTTCAAAATAATGCCAAACAAATAATATCATAAAATGTGTTCAGAAAGAAGTCTGGGTGTGTTGGCACAAAGTAGACAGGTAAAACTTTGTGAGTTTGAGACAAGCCTGGTCTACATAGTAAATTCCAAGATTACCAGGGATATGCTGAGATACCTTGTCTCAAACACAAAATGACAAAAATGTAAACAGCAAGAAGTGATTTAAATCAAGGCTGAAATGTATTAGGAAAACAAAAATAAGCAAAAGGCAGAGAATCAATGAAGAGTTATTTCTTTGAAAAGATTAAGTGCCCTGAGAGTTGAAGGGAATGCTTATCACCTAATGTTCCTTAGAGGAGCAGAGACAGATTCCTAGCATCTCTATCAGGCAACTCCATGAGATCTGATATACTCTCCTGGCCTCCGCTGGTATTCACACACACATCACCCCACTCCAGAGTATTTCATGCACACAAATATAAATAAATCTCAAAAAAGAAATTTCTTTGTGAGCTTTTTATTCTGTAAATTCCTACACATCAGTGTGAGGTACAATTTTAAGCACTTTATCAGCACAGTAACTTCATAATGATGATTTTCAAAGATGTTTACAAACCTACAAATCTTGATTTTGTCAAAATATGCTGTGTACAATTTGATTGAACATAATTATCATTTACTTCTTTAAAACAATAAACATTAGTGTCACTAATATTGTATGTAGTGTGAGTTTCATGAAAACATCTCATAGTAGTGTATCATGCGCTTTGAACACGTTCACCTACCATCACCTTTCTGGTCACCCATTTCCATTTTTCCTCTTCCCTCAGGTTTCTTTCTTATACTTAAAAAGATGTGTTTATTTTTATATTATGTGTATAAAGGTTTGCCTACACATACATGTGTGTACTGCTTGTATGCCTGGTGCCCACAGAAGTCAAAAAGGGATAAAAAAGGGTGCTTGGAATTGAATTCTAAAATAGCAGCTAGTACTGTGAATGTAGTTATCTCTCTAGCTCTGACCATGTTATACTATTAGGTCTAAGGTTCAAATTCTGCATTTACCTTCCATGAAGCAAAATGCATTCATTTTAAAAAGCCAACAAAAAAAGAGAAATGTCTATCACTTCTCTCATGTTGTTTCCCCTTCTTAGAATTTAACTTTATTTTTATTTTTTTCTTCATATTAAAAAAATTACTAACTTTACATTCTTCTTGTAGCCTCATCCCTCCTCCTCTCCCAGTCCCATACCCCTTCCCTCCTGTACTCAGCTCCTTTTTTCCTCAGAAAATGGGAGCTCCCTTTCCCATCCACTGCTCAAGTTGCATCAGGAGTGAGCATATTCTCTTCCCATATGGCGTGGCAAGGCAATCCCCCCAGAGGAAAGTGGTCTAAAATCTAGCCAGTGAGTCCATGTCTGATGTAGTCCCCACTTCCATTACTAGAGGACCCACATAAAGCCTAAGCTTCCAATTTGCTACATCTTTGTAGGGGGCTTAGGTCCAGTTAATACATGGTGCATGGACGATGTTTCAGTCTCAGCAAGCTCCTCTCTGGACCCTGGTTAGATGGCTCTGTTGGTCTTCTTGTGGAGCTCCTGTCACTTCCAAGTCCTTTCCTCTTTCTTCCCACTTTTTCATAGAACTCCTTATGCATCACCTGTTGTTTGGCCATGAGTCTAGGCCTCTCTTTTGAGGCACTGTTGGTTAGAGCCTCTCAGAGGACAACTCTGTCAGGTTCCTGTCTGCAAGGTTAGCAGAGTATTTTTCATAGTGTCAGGGGTTGGCATTCTTCAATAGGGTGGGTCTTTGTTTGGGCTAGGCATTGGTTGAACATTCTCTCAATCTGCTATATCTGTTCTATCTTTATCTTTGCAGAGTATCTATCTTTATCCCTGTAGGCAGAGTAAATTTTGTGGGTAGGTTGGCATTCCCATCCATCTAGTAGAAGACTAATATAGTGAGTGGGTGTCAGTCTCTATGGCCTCTGCTACGAGGTGTCTCTGCTTGAATCCCCCTCATATCTTCCCCAAGCCTACCCTGACTTAGGTTTCCAGCTCGTCACAGGGATAGCCCCACCCTCAGTTTCTCCCTCTCTGCACAAGCTTCTGTCCTCTTGCCATCACTCTCCCCAGGTCTGATATCCATCCTCACATTTCTCTGTGTTTTTTCCTACCTTTTTCCCTCTCTTCAGATGCTACCTCTGTCTATTCTATTTCCCATTCTCAGTGAGATTTATGCATCCTACCTTGGATCCTATACGTTAATTTAGAATTTAACTTTAAAATATAAGTTTCCATTTTATTTAGTAATGCAAACAAATCCACAGGAGAGTAGCTGTTTTTGAGGTTACATTTCTTCTTGTGTAACAAGGAGGAAAAATTCTCATGATTTTGTCTAATACTCAAACTCACCTACAGTGTTGCCAGGCACTTTTTCCTTGTCTCAATACTTGGTTCTCAGTTTACTCACCATGGCTGCAGATCTTCTAGATAGACATCTTCTATTTCCATGATTATTAGTCTTATACAGTATATAGACACTGCAGAAAGACATAATTCTGCTCTGGGTACTGAACTCTTTAGGTTTATAAAATGTTTTGTTTTCTCTCTTATAGCAGAGGGTTAAAGCATAAACATTGGTATAACAGATATGTTCTTATTTAACTAGTGAGGGTGAATCCACTTCAAGGTTAAAGTCAAAGTGACATGTTGATTTGATATATAATGAATGCTTAACTGTTAGAAAAGTTGCAGATAAGATACGGTTTAAAAATGCTAAAGAACCTTTACCTGCTAATGAAAGCAAAATATCTTTGTATATTTTAAATTTATTTTTTCTTTTTATAAATCTTCAGGCTCATCCTGTGACCCCACCTTCATCCTGGGCTGTGCTCCCTGCAATGCCATCTGCTCCGTTATTTTCCAGAATCGTTTTGATTACAAAGATAAGGATTTTCTTACCTTACTAGAAAAATAGATGAGAATGTCAAGATCCTAAGCTCTCCCTGGTTGCAGGTGAAAACAAGTTCCTTTCCTACTCTGAACACACTAATGTTCTTTCCAGGTCAAATCAGGTCAAATCAATATGGACCAAAAAGTGCAGTGACCAGACATCAAAGTTCTGACTAATGTATTATAGAAAGAGTATTTGGAGGTCCAAGTTCTTTGCTATACAAATAAAACAGAAAGGCAAGTTCCAGGTTAGCTCAATCCTGCTAGTTTTGTGTTAATTAAACATATATTCATCATATTACTAGGCAGGAATGTCTTGTTTTAGTAAGAATATTCTCTTAAAGGAGAAAGAATATTACTGATAATGAAATCTGCCAGGAAGCACTGGGTAGTTTCAGTGGTTTGATGTTTCAGCCAGAGTCCTAGTAACAAGGTGACAGATAGAAATGAGATTATGAGTGGTTTAATACTGTGTGGACCATAATCATCATTACACCATTTTCCTGGTCTGAATGACATCTCCTGAACTGTGCATTAAAAAATGGCTGTGTGATCATAGAGAAGCCTATAAGAGCTGGGTTGTACATTTGCCTTCATGGCCTCTAGGAACCCTGCCCAGTTCTGAATACTTATTCCATGTCAGAGGTAGTTTGCAGTAGTTAAATATGGATGTGCTACCGATTGGCTGTAAATCATGTCACCCTACTCTCCTCACTTCTTCTACAGTCTAAAAGCTGTGAATGACAATAACTCACATTATATCATATTCCAAATTTGTGGGGAATAAATTATATAAGCCTTCAATGAATTGTCACAAATATGTTTTATACTATAAAGGATTCATGAATGTGGAAACTTGATTATGATCATTAATCATTTGGGTAGGAATTTTTCCCTCAAACCTCTCTACTACCATAGAGAATTACTACAGCCATGAAATAAAACACATTTTCTTTATGTTGGAAACTATATTTATTCATGAATGAATCTATAAACCTAAGTTGGTCTTGTTATACTTTGTAGTTACATGTTTTTCTTCACATCTGTTCATTTAAGAAGTTCTTTGACAGAGGCTAGAGAGATGGGTCAATGGTTAAGAGTGAGTGTTGATTGTTGGTATCATGTTCCTTTGTTGGTATAATGTTACCTTTTTCATTCAAATGCTGATTTCTCCCCCCCCCACCACCCTCTGGTTTCAATCCAGATATTGTATTGTGATACTTATTCTAAGCATCCTGTCTCAACTCTGTAAACAAGCCAAAATAAAGCAACTAGACACAATGTTAAGCAGTGGGAGGAACCAGGGGGAGGAAATGAGTGGGAGGAGAGAGGGCAAGGAGAGAGAGGAGAAGGGAGAGCTGGAGAGAGATCTTGGAATTATGTGGAGATGGACCGGACCTAATATATCACTACAAGCAAGTATAATGAGGGAAATCTAAATGATAGGGAACTATGAGGGCTTGGAGGCTTAGGAGGGAATAACTATTGCCCAGCATTGTGTTCTAGGTTAACTAAAATCTCAGTCTCTGTGTGGTGAATTGGTAATAAAGATGTTGAGGACTAACAGCAGCTTTACCAGAAGATATATCAATAGGAAATGTCAGTAGTCTTTTACAACAGTTGATATTCCAAAGGACCTGCTTCTAATCTTTAGCACCATGTCAGGTGGCTTACAACCACCAGCTCCAGTGGATCTGATAAGTCTGGCCTCCAAAGGCACTCATACATATATGACACACAGGCATGTGTGTGCATACACATACACACAGAAACACACAAACATACACTACTAAAATTAAAACAACACATCTTCACAACATCTATTCTTCGTCTGATTTTGCAGGTCCTCAACAATTTCCCTTCACTCACCGATTATTGTCCAGGAAATCATCACAAATTGGTAAAAAAAAATATTGATTATATGAAAAGTTACTTGTTGGAGAAAATGAAAGAACATCAGGAATCTTTGGATGTCACAAACCCTCCTGAATTTATTGATTATTACCTGATTAAACAAGAAAAGGTAATATGCTATTATAAAATGATTTTGCTGTTCAAGTATGTGGTGATTTGTTGAATACTGAAATGGTTTTCTGAGATGTTTCAAGTCATTATCATAGGGAAAACAGTTTTGGTATGTATTATGTTTTGGGATGCACCATTCAGAGCCTGGTAACATGAAGGGAATTTGTAATCCGGAGTGCATCGTCTCCAGTGTAGCTGAGGATAAAAACAACACAAAGGGCAGGTAAGATGGAAAATTTCCTATCATGTAATTTGAATGTACTCACTCCACCAACCCCCAGCTTTCATTACCCTCCTCTTATCCCTTCCTTTTTTCTCTCCCCTTTCCCCATTGAGTCCAGTTTCTGTTGCCCACCGGCCTCAGGAGTGGGGTCTGCCCTGACATGAGATAACCCATAAGGGGTCACATCACTGAAGAAAATTGACCCTTTCCCTCCCAGGCACTAGCAAATGCCAACATCTTCTCAGCTAATGGTGGGATTTCATGTTTAGTTTGTCCACTTTGTGCTGGGTTTTTATCTGGTGAAGTTTACACAGTTTTGTGTGTAGTCACCCGCGACTACCAATAGTAACCACCTGCACAAGGAGCTGGGAATTAAAAGAGACAGAGAACACGAAGAAGTGATGCCAAGACAGTATTCTGATCAAGGCGCCATCTTTATTACAGAGTAAACCACTTATATAGGTTTCCAAATAAACATATCCAAGCAAAACAGGAAAATTAACCAAGCAAAACAGGAGGTTTAACTGAGCAAAACAGGAGGTTTAACTGAGCAAAACAGGAGGTCTCTGCTGAAAACAACAAGAATAGCGAGCCAGCATGACTTGCACGCAGGTGACCATCTCAGGTCTTATGGAATGGCTACCTCAGTTCCCCTTTTTCGTCTATGACCAAAGACTCACAAAGCTTTTCTTTTAATACAATAATAATTATGAAAACTGTTAGGTAAAATCCACATATGCAATGTCTACTCTATATGTATTTAGCAACTTAGGAGAAAGTGTCTGATTATTCTATCTATGTTGATAAGTTTAAAGTTCTATACCTAAATTAACTTTTATCCTTATTGGTAGTGCCTATATGAAAGGATTTCTTAACTTTTAAACAACTTAAGTTTAATTGTGGCACTATAACTATTTGGTCTTCAACCCCATCAGAGACTTGAGAAGGAATAAAATCAGTTATAGTAAATAGGAAGTGCGTGTTAGCAGCTTCCAAAAAATAAAAATTGACACAGACAGTTTGCTGCCTGAATAGTCACCCATAATTCTCTGTAATGTTGGAGCATCATCTTCAGCCTTCTGGCTCAGAATATTTGACAGACATATATGTGACACAGTAACTATTTAGGACTTGCTTACCCTGTCTGGCAGAGTTCGGCAGTCGACTTGTCCTGCATTCAAGCTTGCCCATCATTGGCAGAATTTGTCTGTTGTGAAGCAAGGGCATTTTCTTTACCCAAGTGGCTTGTTTGGCACATCTGAGGCCATCTCCATATGGAGGTTCTTCGATGCTCATTATCTTCTTTCAGGTAGGCAGGGTGCTGTCAGGAGATGACTTGTCTTATTGTCAAAGAATCTTTAAAATAATAAAGACACCTTTAAATGCCATATTCTGTAGGTCTCTGAAGTTTTTGAAGACTACCTATCATTACATAATAGATGTGTGTACAAAAATCATATCTATTTGTTAAACTTAGGATATATACTCCTGTGATAAAGTAGACTAGTGTCTGACATGACCATGAGTTGAATAACTAGCAATTAACTTGCATTACCTAATACCTTAACCTATTTTTAATAGCTGTTTAAAAATGTTGGAAGTAATCTTGACTTTCTATCAATATACTAAAGCTTATACCAATGTATCAAAAATAGATTTTTTGCATTAATATGCAAAATCCTATACCATAGTTAAATTAACCTTATTTGAGACCAAAAAATAAAACCTTAAGTTGAGTAGATTCAATAATCTACCGTTTTGTTTTATTACATATTTTTGCATCAATATGCAGAATCCTATACTTATTTTTGCATCAATAAAACCTTAAGATGAGTAGATTCAATAATCTACCTTTTGTCTTCTTTCTATAAGATATCCCTGTATATTCCTTGTTTCACTTTGAATAATGCCATTAATAATAAACATCTCCCAATGACCATAAAATTTCGTAGCCATGGCAAACAACCAAAAACATACCCAACCCCCTTTAAGGAAAATTGGACGTTGTTCTCGTGAATTTCTTCTAGCTGACAATTTGGGCACGTAGAAATCCTGTAATGGGGCCCAAAGAAAATTGGGAAAAATGGTTAATTAAGCAAGCAATAACATTTGTGGTCCAGTCTTTCAATGTTGAAAAATTTTAGGCTTAATAAAGGCCCTGTTTGGAACAGTCTAAAATGCTTGACCAATTAAGATTAGTAGCTTTCTTTAAAGTTCTTTTTGGACCAGGCTTTGATGAGAAACAGCAATTGAAGCAATTGAGGCAGGAATAAGCAGAATGCTGGAAAATGCAAAACGCTCCTGGCAGGAATCAGAAGGTCAGGGCTGTCCTATTTGTAAAAGGTCCTGAGCCTATTGTGGTGGATTCATTTGACCCCAGAGGCAGTGGCAGTTCAGGAAGGCAAGGAGCAGA
>JAQQSO010003275.1:0-13675 GCA_028658305.1 Pachyuromys duprasi
GCATCAGGATCTCAAAGTAATTCTTGGCTGCAGAGAAATTGTAAGACCAGTGTTGGATGGGATTCCTGTGACCCTTTCTCTAAAGCAAACAGACCACCGCCACCACCACCACCACCACCAACGAGAACCATAAAATTAAAAAAGGATAAAATAAGATAGAAAACCTGTATATCATAGAGCAGTAGCTATTAATAGCACGCTGGCCTCTGCCTTTATCCACTTGAGCAATATCTGAGAGCTAATATTAATGCAAAGTCTGGAAGCTGAACTGTTTGCTCAAAGGCCGTCACACAACTCATGTCTTCTGACCTCACAATCAGGGTAAATTCTTGAAATTTGCTTACTTCTTCCTTTGCACAGCCTCTGTTGAGGCTTGTCCAGCTCCTGCCATGCTGTTTAAAACCTTGGTTTGTGGAGGTCTAAAGTTCTTTTTGGCTAACTTACTAACACTAAAATTCAAGAGCACAGTGGCTCAACCTTCATTGTGAGCATCTGACTATAGTAACATTAGCTCACAGGTACCTGAACAATTTAGGTGAAAGCATGAATCATTTGATATGTTTAAGTGTTAGTGTAAGATAGAAGAAGTCCTGCATCTGGAATGCATTTCTGCCTGGTGTTGCTTTTGTTAGGGAGTGGCTATAGAGATGTAACTTTGATCAAGAAAAGAAAGTAACAGGAGTAGGGATTCTACCCAATGCTATGGGGGATCCAGAGGGGAAAAAGGTAGAAAATTCTGAGCACTTTGATATTAGAAAAAAAAGTCTATTCTTTTCCCTCCCATAGTTCTAAGTCATATTACACAAAATAAAATGGGGGAAATGTAGGCTCTGTTCTGACATGCCCTCTCTACTGAACAGTGGGATTCTTTTTCACATCACATCCAAAGTAGTATAAGACTTGCCCATGCTGCGTACTAAATTGGAAAAATCTTGACTATAGAAAGCACAAGCTGGAAGCAAAATCACTGGCATAGCAGTGACCAGTTGCTGGGCCCTTGAAATAAATTTTCTAGGTCCTGCAGGAATGTCTCAGCAAGTTGATTTTATTATCCTTAGCAAAGGTTTGCAGAAAAAAAAGCATATTTATTCTTCCCTCCCACAGCCTAAAGCATCCTAATTTCTTCTAATATTATTGAGATGATTTATTCTTAATAAAAATATACAAATGGAATCAATATATAAAATGCTCACTTGCAATGAAAGTTTATTAAGTGAAATTTGAATTTGTTAAGGTGTACCTGTTATTTCAATGGTTAGCTTGACCTGGTTGGGCAATGATCATGAAACTGACTTATGAGCAACCTATATATCTATAATTGTAAGTCTTATCAGCAAATGAGAGTGGCTGGTTCTCCCTAAATCATTCATTCATTAATTTCATGATTTGTTATTTGACTGCTGATCTATCACATTAATGACATTTTAGTGTCTTATAGTACTCAACAACACAAAACAATTACTTATAGAATTTATATTCTTCTATAGTTGATAAGTAACTGATAAACCAATAAATAAATCTATTAATGTTTTATAAAAGATGATAATTGTCAAAAATAAGAAAAGAGAGTACGGTAGTTTGAGTCTGAGATGAGGTAGTTCAATATAAATGGAGGATTCAAGGTTGAGAGAACCTCTTTGGCAAAAGCTTTCCTGTTGGTAAGATCAGCAGAAATTCAAGGAGCAAAGGGGGTCACACAATGAGAGTGGCTCAGCTAGGAAAGAATCAGCAGCTGAAACACACCCAGTGTCCGCATGACCTAGAGTCCATGTATCTATGATGCTTTTCATGAATTAACCCATTAATAGGACAAAACTTTAGAGACTAATCTCTTTAAAGTCCCACTAAGTCTCACTTCTGATATTTCACAATTAGAATAATATTACAACAGGGGTGTCTGTGAAAATTTTCAAATTCCCACAGTTTTCATTTTCATGTGCTAGAGAAGGAACTGACTGAGAAATGAGGACATTGTGAAATTGTTAGCAATCATTGGCCACCATTCTAAAACACACATTCACACCACAGCTAAAACCAAAACAACAACAACATGAAAAAAACAAAACAAAACAAAAAGCCAAAACAAACATGAGGTCAAAAGAAGAAGAAAAAAGGGAGAGAGAGTTGTGTGTATGTGCAGGGTGGTGGGGGGAAAGGGGTTGACTCTATTAGATACTTTAGTCTATGCAGGAAGATGTCTGGAAGTAGAAATAAACATCTTTTACTAAACTCACATATTCTGTTTCTAGTAAAGAGAACCTGTGATATGTCAATCTGTGATACTTGCTCCTCCCAGCAATATTCAGTGCTGAGAAGTTGCACTAAGCAGGAAACACACTGTTAGTTCACAAGCAGAAACTGTATACCCATTCCCATAGTCATTCTCATTACTTGAGAATACTGAAGAGAAACATAGCGCTGTTATTTGGACCTGACCCATGCAGAAGCACACATGGAAGTAAGAGCACATTGATGTGCAAGGTTCTTACAGTAGCTACATTTGGAAGAGTAAAACCTGGAGACTGTGAGAAGCAATGGAATAAAAAAATATGTGATGGCTGCTACAGTATAGACTCCTAAATATCTGTGACAACAGTACATAGTTTATCACAAAAAACAATAGCACAAGAAAAATATTCCAATTGCCTTACAATCTGAAGCTATATAATAATAAAGAATCTAAAATTTAATCAACATGAACTTGTTTTAATGATTATATCAAATTTGTTTTTATAGTCATTGTTTCTTATTTTGTAAATTTCTGATACTGAATATGAATTTCTTAAACTGTTAATAAGCCCATACAGAAATTAATTTTTTAAAAAGTGCTACTCAACACATATGTTATTCTTTATTAGATGGTTAGCTGTTCATATAATTGACAGTTAAAAGTGAGAGAAGCAGATTTTCACTCATTTTCTATAAACAAGATACCATGGATGTACTGGTGGTGACAGAAATGGTCCACTCAAAATACATTTGATCCTGCATTTTCTTAGTTGAAAACTAAACGTTAACAATGTGGTTAAATTATAAGGATCTCAGAAAGCATAGCACAGAGAGCCAATGCAAGGCCTCATCACAGGCAAGCTGTGCACTGACCACAGCAGCAATTCTACTCTCTACCTGGATTCTCCTGACACGTGTCCCCAAAACGTGAATTCCTACCATGGTCTAAGTCATCAGTCAACTGGTTTTAACTATCATGATATTTCTTTATATTTGTTGACAGCTCTTTTCCAATTAACAGCCTGTTCCTCTTCTTCCAGGATGTTGTAATTGTCCATTGAATTCTTTTTTTTTTTTTTTTTTAATTTCTTTCTTGGTTTCCTGAGACAGGAAACCTTAGCTGTCCTAGACTCGCTTTGTAGACCAGGCTGAACTCAAACTCACAGAGATCTGCCTGCTGCTGCCTCCCTGAGTGATGGGATTACAGACATGTGTCATCATGCCTAACCCATTGAATATTTTTAATGTGGTTTGCAAAATAAAATAACGTAATGCCAAGGTGCTACGTTGTTCAAAGTAAACTCAAGACATCTACTATATAACATTTGACCTGGAAAACTTTGATACCAACAGAGAGCTGCTTTGTTTGTTTTAGTGAATGCTAAAGAAAGAGAGTTTTGAGATATTTTCCACAGGTACTTCATGTGACATATCCATGTTAGTCTATATTAATACTTCCTGGCTCATTGAGTCCTGAGCACTGCTTAATCCCTTCCTATCAATGTCAGTGGAAACTGAGATATATTTCTAAGATAATATGATGTTATTGGTGAGATGCACCTTCCCATTAAATAAAAATGGTGAAGACATATTCTTCTGAGGAAATGTTGTGTCATATAAGACACTCCCTTTAAGCCCATAGGGAAAGACTTTGTTACTGACTTCCAAGTTGCCACCTGTTGTGACAAGGGCTGTCCATATGGAGGATCATGTGGTAGGGCACTACAAGAACACAGTCTCTAAGAGCTGAGGGCTTCAGCCATGTGACTGTAGCAAGAAACTGGAGTCTGCTATAGCAACTACAGTTTGAGAGAAAACCTTTAGGACCTCAGGAAAGCTAAATAGTCTCAGCATTTGGACCAATGGCTTTCCAGTAGAACAAGCATGTAAGTTGTACACACACTTCTCATCATAAGAAACTGAGGTCATAAATACACTTACTTTTCAGCTACAACAATTTTAGAAAATAGTTTCATAGGAGTAAGAAATCAGAGTTCTCATCATTATTACTTTATTGCTTTGTTTTACAATACTAACAACAGCATCAGCTAACAGGCTCCTGAGCTACCTGTCTGGGTTCTCATGGCAGCCTGGTCACTGATGCTCTGTTTTTCCTGGAACTCTTCCTCAGTTCATATGTTCTTTTCTGTAGATGTTCTTTTCTATAGGTTCTTTGTAGTTGTAGTGTGCGCTTTCAGGTGAAGATCAGAGTTGTGCTAAACAGAAACAACCCCACAGTGGTTTATAGATACCTAAAGATATTTAGCCATATTTACACAAAATGTCCTTTAATCTTGTTAAGTGCTTTTTTCTCTTTTTTAAAACAATGATCAATTTAAATTATTAATGATTATTCATTAGAATTTTAGGTCTATCATGACAGAGTTCCAAGTTCTTTACTATTTTACAGTGCTTCAGAGAGAGGCTACATACAGCAGAGAATTAATATACTATGCTCGATTAGTCTGGATAATTGTTGGCTGAAAATTTTTAAAAGTTTCATATTTCACAAAAATAAATCATGATAGACCGAAAGATTCACAGAATGTCTTTTGCTTTATTGACATAGAAGTCCTAAGTCACTCTTGTTTTGCCCTAGATACCATGTGAGAGATGAGTGAAAAAAAAAAAAGACTCAGAGGCAGGGATCGCAGGGGTATTTCTGAATAATATTACCTCTAAGGAGGATTCTGAACTCACACCATGGCGCATATCTTAGGTCTATCAGGATCCATCTTCTATCCGCTCTGTCCACAGGCCATCCTCTCTGTAGAGGCTCAGTCCCAACTCAGTCCTCTCAGAAGCCTGACATAAAATCAGCGAACATGAAGATGAGAATATCTTTCCCAGGGATACGGTATAGGGGTAGCTCAGAAGCAATAATGAAGTGTATTTCTCAGTGGCAGAATAGTCAATAGTTTATCTCTTTACCTTCAGCATACTATGATACTTTTTAATACCTCAAGTTGTCTACATACTTCTTCCTAACACCCAATTTTTTTTTTTCTAAAACACTAGGCTTCCTGCAAGTTGCTCACCTTTAATATCCATGCATATTTCTGTAGAAATGGGAGCCAGAAAAAATGTCCAGAGAGTCATGCAGTAAGATAAAGAAGGAAGTAAAATAAAGCAAAGAAATGAAGACAGTCCTTGTGTTTTTGGCTCTATGCTGCCACACCCAGCTAACTCCATACTGCTGAGGGCATAAAATGTGTACCGTTAGTAGATGCACGGCAGATCCCTATTGAACCAGGATAGCTACCCCACTTTCCACCCTTTCACCCTCAGAGCACTGCTGAGAAAAAGTCTTTCCCAGGCATTCTGGGAGTAAATTGAGGCTAAATGTGAATCTCTCTGGAGATGAGATGGTCATAATTTTTCTCATATTGTACATGATTGCATATTATTTGTTCTCTTTAAAATTACATGTAATGGAAACCCTTTTAGTTATACAGACTTCTGTGATGTATTCAAAGGAGAAATGCAGACGAGATAGATAATAAATGCATATATAATCAAATGGTAAAAACCTGTCTCCTTTCCTTTTCACACAGACAAAGGCACAATGGTTAGAGATGTTTGAAACTACCAAATTTCACCCTCCAAGCATTCACTTGAAAACTTAGTTTTTGCAGCTGTTTCAAAATTTAATCCAAGTTATTGTATATCAAGCAGTAGAGAGATTAAGCAATGAACATAGTTTTATATGTTTGTGAGCATATGGACATGACTTATGGGATGTGCTAAAGTAGCACATGATACTTGTTCCAATGAATTATTTGAAAATGGAATTGTATTTCAAATGCAATTAAGATAGAGTTACTAAATTACCTTAACTGTCCATTCTAAAGTGAATAATTGATTCCTGATTTATCAACACTGTCACTAGCTATGCATACTGTCTTATCATGCATATTGCTTCTTATATTCTCTGTCTCCACAAAATTGTCCTTTGCTTCCATTGTGATGGTAAAGAGCAGATAAGTCTCTCACGTGCACATTTTCTATAATGTGGTAGGCCTCAGATCTAACTACCTAATTGCTTTCCCTGAGAAATAATGTAATATACTTTTCCATATTTTCAGGGACAAAGGTCTGATCAGTCAGGAGGTGTGATCTCTCTTAATCTCTTGCACATTCCCCTGCACAACTCTTAGTTTTCTCATGGGATATTTGGTATCTTGAAAGACATGTTCTTTTGGTAGATCACATACTATGTGTTTACTTATGATGGAGTAAATAGGGAGGAAGAAAGGTAAAGGAAACAGGACATGAGTTCAGTGAAAATGTCTGCACTAAGCATTGAGTGTTTCACTAATTAATGAGGTGTGTGTGTGTGTGTGGTCTCAATCTCCAGCAATACACAGTGAAGTACTCTAGTAACCCTAGCAGCTGGAAGTTTCAGACAGGAGAATCAGAAGTTCAAGATTATCATCTGTTACACTGAAAGTTTAAGTTCAGCCTGAGAAACATGAGATCTTGTTTAAATTCAAAAGCAAAGTTGCTTGTCTAGACAGTGTCATGTTTTTCCAGTGCCCATGAAGGCTGTTTTTTAAAATTGTTATAGTATTGATAGTCTTTTAAATCTCCTTTAAAAAATATATATGTATATATGTACATACATATATGTATATATGTATATATATTATATATGATATATATATCACAATTTATTCACTTTGTATCTGCACTGCAGCCCCTTCTTTCATCATCTCCTAGTCCCACCCATACTCCTGTTCTCCCACTGTGCCTCTTCTCCCTAGTGCTCTGATAGGGGAGGACCTCCTCCCCTTCCCTCTGACCCTAGCTTATCAGGTCTTATCAAGGCTGGCTGCATCATCTTCCTCTGTAGGCTGGCAAGGCTGCACCTACCAGGGGGAGATGCTCAAAGAACTGGCCTCTGAGTTCATGTCAGAGACAGTCCCTGCACCTCTTATTAGAGAACCCACTTGGAAACTGAGCAGCCAATGGGCTTCCTTAGAACACGGATCTAGGTCCTCTCCATGCATGGGCCTTGGTTGGAGTATCAGTCTCTGGAGGACCCCCTGGGCCCAGGTATTTTGGCTCTGCTGTTCTCCTTGTGGAGTTCCTGTCCCCTTCAGGTCTTTCTATCTCCCTCTTCTTCCATAAGTTTTCCGGCACTCTGTTCAAAGTTTGGCTATGAGTCCAAGTATCTCATTCAATACCCTGGTGGGCAGTCTTTTGGAGGTCCTCCGTGTAACGTTCCTGTCCTGTTCCCTGTCTTCTGCTACATCTTAAAGGCCTCGGTGAATATTCTGCTTCCACCCTGTCAGTTCTGTTTTTTTTTTTTTTTTTTTACTACTGACAACCTCAGCTAGCTTCAGGGACCATGAAGAAACACGGCAAAAACCCTGCTCAGTTTCCAAGTGGGTTCCCTACTAAGAGGTACATGGGCTATCTCTGACATGAACTCAGCGGACAGCTCTTTGAGCACCTTCCGCTGGTGGGTGCAGCTTTGCAAGGCTGTTGTGGATTGATAGACTTTCGTTTGGCCTGTTGGCTTAGCATTACAGGGTACTATGAAAAGGGACACTGAGCTGGCAACCTGGGCTTAGGATTTGCTGTTTTGCAGTTGGTTATATGTATTTTTTGTTGTTTTCTCTCATCATGACCACAGAAAAGAATGAGTATTGCTGGAATTTTCTTATGCTTTCTGAAGAACTTTTCTAGTCCTTATCAGGTTGGAGTCTTTATACACGATTTTGTTGATGTATCCCTAAACACATAAATATTCTGCTCAGTCTGTAGAGTATTACTTGCATGAACGTTTTCAGAGCTGATCATTTGGCATCAGACAACCACTTGGTGTACTCTTCTTTGGGGGAGTCACTCTTTTTCCTCCAGTATTCAGCTTTATTGGTTGTAGATTTTTTTGTGTGGAGTTGATCCCTCTTGGGCTTCGCCAAGCCCTCTGTCTACTTTAGCACATACTATATCTGTTGTTGTCATTTTATTTATGTAAGTCAGTCTGATTTGTTCCCACAATAGTACACAGAAAGGCCAGCCCATCCCTGTCTGGCATTCTGGAACAAATACTTACTAATCCATACATACCAGAAACTAAGTTTTATTGGATAATTTATAGTTTTATAGAAACTTTGAAGCATATATTGCTAAATGATGCTTAATATATTTCTGTAAAATACCCTATTGTTTCCTTATTTAGGTTACACACTCATAAAAATCTCATCGGTAAGAATATAAAGATAGGTTTCCTCTATTGCATATATAGTAATGTATATTAATTCACTATTTGATATTAAACTGATATATCATTTACAACACAGCTATATAGTGTTTATAAAAAATCTCATATCTCTACTAATAAAATATTTATAAATAATATACACATGTTATAAATAATATTCATAAATATACATGTACATTTATGTATATGTGTATGAGCCTTTTTAAAGCTACTTGGCATGTAAGAAGAAAAGTTAGACAGAGTTGCTTTTTAAGTCATATTATTTCTGATGTGTCATTAACTTGTTTAACAAAAGGTGACTATTCCCTTTAAGCTAATGAAATGCTATTTCTGCCATTTGTGTCACCAATTGCTCCAGGTCTTATCCTGAACTTTTCAACTCCTCTGAATATTTTTTCTACGATTAAGGCTTTAGGGACATCTGTTCTGCCCAAATGAGCTGTGGCAGGGAGAAATTCTCTAAAGAATAGGCAATAGATTACCAATATTGAAGACATTTGTAAAATGATTTGTAGAATGCTGTCTTAGAGCTTGCATTGGAATAAGTGTTGTCATGTAGAATGATCTCTTTAGATGAACATAGTAGCAGAGTTTCTATTTTCTTCATATTTGAGGCATTATTTTGATAACTAAAATTTTGGCAAACGTCCAGATAAAAATATATTGATAGATTGTTAACAAAATTCGAACACATTAATACATTTGCTCTAATACTTTTAAAAATATGTATGTATTCTCCAGTGTTTGTCATTTGCCATGCTTAATATTGCTCTTGCATTGAAACTTTTAGAATTAATGAACAAGATTAGGTAAATACTGAACAGTGGAAAGTAACATTCTTAATATATGTACTGATTGATGAATGCCACTGATTTAATATTTATGATATACTAGGTATAATAATATAGCTTTTAGTAAACTTTCATGATACTAGGTTATTAATCTATCATATTATAGAGTTTCATTAATCTATCATATTATAGAGACTCAAAATGATGACACATGCACATAATCCCAGCAATCCAGAGACAGAAGCAGAAGATACTGAGTTTGAGGACAGTATGGACAACCTAAAATGATTCTGATGTAAAGATAGGAAGAAAGTAGAGAAGGAAAGAAAAAAGGAAGGAAGGAAGGAGGGAAGGAAGGAAGGAAAAAAGGAAGAAAGATGAAGGGAGGAAGAGAAAAGGGAGGAAAAAAGATAAAAATGCAGAATATAGCTTCAAGCAAACTAGTGGTTTTTTGTTTTTTTTTTTTAAATCAGGATTGGCAATAACAAGGGATTTCAAGAAATAAGAAGGTCAAAGAATAATCTAAGAGAATTTTGATGATTGCTGACTAAGAAAATACTGTTGGATGGACGATAAGAAGATGGAAGTTAAGACTTGAAGTGAAGAGCTGGGAAAAATGCATGTGTCAGAAATGGAATGACTGGTATGCTTTGGGGCTCACCGTGTTTAACAGAAGTGTATGGAAGCTTAAGTATTTGGGGCTGTTAATAATAGAGTCACCTGTGGTATAGTAATTGACATGTGTATATAGAATGATAATTGCTGTGTCTCACATAAAATACTACATGCATAAAAGGAGAACATGGAAATATTTTTGTCTAGTAAATCCAAAACCTTAGCTTTCACTAACCATGATTACATACTCTCTTTCACATCCTGTCCATTGCTTCTTCTCCTCACTACACTATAGGATTCTACTAATTTCACATCATCTCCATGACAAATTACTTGGTGCTAAAGATCACAATCTCTAATTTCTCATAAATTATACTACTTAATATTTAAATATAAGTCTTTACCATAATAGATTTTTAAAAACAAGTATTAACTGAAGTTATGAATTTACTAGTGATGTATTATGAAAGCCGTATTATATTTTAAGCATTATATAAATACATGTAACAATAAAAAGAATATGTGAGTTTATAAAAGAAACAATAAAAACTCATTTTTTCCCTAATATCTGTATAATATCATGACACCCTGGAACACCAGACAAGCTAGACTATCAGATTAATGCATTCTGATGATTTAATATCACATTTGTATATCATCATTTAGCTTAAAATAGTAAATTTGTATAGGATATAGAAGATATAAGGGGAATCCTCGTTCTTTTATTTACTAGTTGATAAATGGAAAATATTGCATAGCTAAAGTAAGCATCACTTACTATTTTAACATTAATTTTATTTTTAGTTATGTGCATATTGGAATGTGATTTTTGTGGGTATGTACATGTGAGTGCATATGGTCACAAAGGACTGAGGCAACAGAGCCCTCTGGGGCTGAAATTACAGATGGTTGGTAGGCTACCCAGTACGGGTTCTGGGAACTAAACTCTGGTCCTCTACAAAAGAAGTACTTGTATTTAACAGCTAACCAACTGATCTGTACAACTGTCTTTGCCCCACAAAAGTATATTTCTATATAAGTCAACATGTTTGAATTCTGGAATTATCTTCTACCAATGGGAAACCTTACATAATGTTTACGAAATTCTTTCTCAACAATATTTTTGCCTGTACAAGACCTGTAAAGACCACACCACACAAAATGAATGAAAAAAAATTCACAATGCAGTCAGTGGTGGGTGAGGAAGTCAGAATTTGGGCTTTGCTTTTATTTCAGAAGAAATATTTCAATCTTAAATGGTGTTTTCGTTATCATTATTATTTTATTTTATCATTATACATCCTGATTGAATCCTGCTCCTTCAAATCCTTCCAGTCACACTCTCCCTCCCTTTCTGGCCTATCCCCTTCCCCTAGTGTACTGAAAGGGGGAGATTTCCTCCTCTGCCATTTGCCCATAGCCAATCAAGTCTCATCAGGACTGCCTGGATCCTCTTCCTCTGTGGCCAGGCAAGACTGTTTCGCCAGGGTCAAGTGATTAGAGAGCACAACAGACTTCATGGCAGAGGCAGCCCCTGCTTCCCTTACTCCAGCACTCACATGGAGACGAAGCTGACAATCAGTGCATCTGAGCAGGGTGTCTAGGCCCTCTCCAAGCATGCTCCTTGGTTGGGGCGTCAGTCTCTACAGGACACCCTGGGTTCAGGTTTTTTAGCTTTGTTGGTATCCTTGTGGGGCCCATGTCCCCTCGATGTCCTTCTATCCTCCCCAACCCCTTTTCTTCCATAAGATTCCCTGTGCTTTTCCCAAAATTTGGTTGTGAGTCTCAGTATCTGTTTTGATACTGTGTAGGGTGGAACTTTTCAGAGGATCCTCTGAAGTAAGCTCACATCCTGTTCCTATCTTCCACTGATTACAGTGTCTATTCTGTTGCCGTTCTGCATGAGATTTAAGTATCCATCCTAGGGTGCTCCTTGTTTAGCTTCTTTAGATTTAAAGACTATAGTATGGCTATCCTATATTATACAGCTAATATCTGCTTATAAGTGAGTATACACAATGTGAGTCTCTCTGTTTCTGCGTTACCTAACTCAGGATGATCTTTTCTAGTTCCAGCAAATTTTATGATTTCCTTGTTTTTAATATCTGAGTAACATTACATTGTGTAAAATGCCATAATTTCTGTATCCATTCCTCCATTGAGGAACATCTAGGTTGTTTCCAGGTTCTGGCTATTATAAATAAAACTGCTATGAATATAGTTGAGCAGACATCCTGGTTGAATGATGGGGCATCTTTTGGGTATATGCTTAGGAGTGGTGTAGCTGGATCTTGAGGTAGTTCTATTCCCAATTCTCTGAGAAAGCTGCAGATTGATTTCCAAAGTGGTTGTACAAGTTTGCACTCCCACCAGCAATGGAGGAGAGTCCCCCTTTCTCCACATCCTCTCCAGCATGTTTTGTCATTTTTTTATCTTAGCCATTCTGATTAGGGTAAGATGGAATCTCAGGGTCATTTTAATTTGCATTTTCCTGCTGACTAAGGATGTTGAACATTTTAAAAGTGATTTTCCCCTTTCAATATTCCTCAATATAAAACCAGACACACTAAATCTGTTGGAAAAAAAAAGTTGGGAAGAGCCTTAAACTCATTGGCACAGGAGACATCTTCCTGAACAAAACACCAACAGCACAGGCTCTAATATCAACAATCAAAAAATGGGACCTGCTGAAACCAAAATGCTTCTGTAAAGCAAAGGACACTGTCAACAGAACAAAATATCAACTTAAAGATCAGGTAAAGATATTCACCAAACTTACATCTGATAAAAGGCTAATAGCCATAATATATAAAGAACTCAAGAAATTAGAGATCAACAAACCAAATAATCCAATTTAAAAAATGGGGTACAGAGCTAGGCAGAGAGACTTTTCTTCTTTTTCTTTAAATAAATTTATTTATTTTTATATCGATCACAGGTTAGGTACTTTGCATCCCAGGCGTAGCCCCCCTCCTTCATTCCCTCCCACCTTCCCACTCCCTCCCACATTTCCCTCCTCCCCGCCCCCTCCAAGTCCACCAACAAAGGAGGACCTCCTCCCCTTCCATCCAACCCCAGCTCATCCTGTTTCCTCAGGGCTGGCTGCAATGTCCTCCCCTGGGATCTAGCCAGTCTGTCACTCCCTGGCTTGTATGGGTGAGGGTCAAAGAGTCAGCCATCAAGTTCATGACTGAAACAGTCCCTGTTTCCCTCACTAGGGTCTTCAGTCCAACACCAAGATATCATGGGCCCCATCTGAGCGGGGGTTCCAGGCCACATCCACACATGGTCCTTGATTGTAGAAACTGTCTCATACAAGACCCCTGTGCCCTGCTTAGTTTGGTCTTTGTGGAGCTCTTGTTCTCCCCAAGTCTCACCAATCTCCCCCATTTCTATCATCACCTTTCGCCCTCTGCCAAAGTCTTGATCGCTAGTCTTAATATCTGCTCTGATACATCGCTACATTGACCCCCCACCCCAGAAGTTCTCCTTGGCATGCTCCTGTCCTGTTGCTTGTTTTCTCCTGCACTCAATGTCCATCCCATTTGTTCATCCAAACGAGCATTGATCATACCAACCTGGGTCCTCCTTCCTGTATATCCTCCCTAGGTGTGTAGATTTCAGCTTGACCTTCTTATCCTGTAGGTCTATATAAGTGAGTATATACCATATGTTTCTTTCTGCTTTTGGGATACCTCACTTAGGATGATCGTTTCCAGGTCCCACCATTTGCCTGTGAATTTCATGATTTCCTCCTTTTTAATTGCTGAGTAGTATTCCATTGTGTAAAAGTACCACAATTTCTGTATCC
>JAQQSO010003276.1:0-13675 GCA_028658305.1 Pachyuromys duprasi
GATGCGCAAGTACACAACAAGGACATTTGCTCAACTATGTTTGTAGCTGCTTTATTTGTAATAGCCAGAACCTGGAATCAACCCAGATGTCCCTCAGTTGAGGAATGGATACAGAAATTGTAGTATTTTTACACAATGGAATACTACTCAGCAATTAAAAAGGAGGAAATCATGAAATTTGCAGGAAATGGTGGAACCTGGAAATGATTATCCTGAGTGAGGTATCCCAAAAGCAGAAAGAAACACATGGTATATATTCACTTACATAGACTATAAGATAGGATAAACATACTGAAATCTATATACCTAAAGAAGATAAACAAGAAAGAGGACCTGGGCTAAGAGGTCCTCTTAGAAAGACATATGGGATGGACATTGGATGTAGGAGAAAAGAAGTAGCAGGACAAGAGCCTACTACAGAGGGCCTTAGAAAGACTATACCTAGCAGTGTATCAAAGCAAATATTAAGAAACACAACCAACCCTTTGGCAGAGTGCAGGGAATTATATGAAAGAAGGGGGAGTTAATATGATCTGGAGAGGACAGGAGCTCTGCAAGGACCAAATATATCAGGGCACAGGGGTCTTTTTATGAGACTGTCTCTCCAACCAAGAACCATGTATGGATAAACCTAGAAACCCTGTTTGTATGTAGCAAATGGTAGCCCAATATCCAAGTGGGTACACTTGTAAGGGGAACAGGGACTATTTTGGACATGAACTCAATGGCTGTCTCTTTGACCTCCCCCCCCCCCCGCTCCCGAGGGAGGAGCATCCTTGCTAGGCCACAGAAGAGGACATTGCAGCCATTCCTGAAGAGACCTGATAAGCTAGAGTTAGATGGAAGGGGAAGAGGTCCTCCCCTATCAGTGGACTTGGAAAGGGGCAGGGAGGAAATGAGGGAGGGAAGGTGGGGATAGGGAAGGAATGCGGGAGGGGGTATTGCTGGGATACAAAGCACATAACCTTTGATTAATATAAAATAAAAACGTTTAAAAAAACAGAAATAATAATAATAATAATAATAATAATAATAATAATAAAGAATGGAAAAAATCACCAGACTCTAAACACTATTAGGAAAATACCAAGTTGATATTCTCTCAAAGTAATTCAACTGGTAGGCAGAATTTCTGTAATTTAACCTATGCTGTTTAACCTTGACCAGGGGTGAATAAATAAATAAGAAAATTCAGCTCCTAAAATATTATTTTAAATGTACTCGTCTAAAAAAATTTATTGAAGGCTTCAAGGTACCCTGTGTACATACATATGTGTATGTATGTGTTTTGTGTAAAATAAGGAAAATTAAATATGTGTCCTCATTTCACCCAACAACTCATTGTCCTTGTGAAAGATTTTAGTCCCCTCTCATTCTCTCAACTTTCACACAAAGCTGACAAATAGGAGTAACTTAGCCCCTTCTGTGAGAAGCTCTGCAACAAAAATCTTGTTAGTATTCACTGTGCTGGAGTGCTGTAATTAGAACTTGCTAGAAACAAAATTACAGTGATAAATAATTATATTTTCTCTACTAACAGCACATGTGGTAATAATACAATAGAGATAAACTAAATATGAGAGGGAGAAAAAAACAAAGAACTCTTTCTGTCTAACATTTCTGATAAAAACTGCCCCAGAGACAGGCAATAAACTTAGTATGCAACTAGTAACCCACCACCACAAAACTGAGAGATGCCTGTCAAAGCCCAAGAAGAGTCACCAGCTTTCTTAGGAAACCAATGACACTGCTATGCTAGATGCTCCTTCATGGATTATTTCAGGTCAAACTATAAACCTTATAACCTCATTTTTCCCATCACTTTTCTATTTCTTCTCCCAGTTTTTAGTTTTCTTTGCTAACACAGCATGGCCTAACAAATATCAGCACTGCCAAAAGAATACAGGTGGGTTAGCTGGGCAAACATAAGAGACACCTTACCTACAAAACATATGGAAGATGTGTTACAGAGGATATGTAATATAGACTATAGATATATGTCAGAATGACAGTTGTGAGAAAATATTTTTTTAATTTATTTATTTTTATATCAATCACAGGTTAGGTACTTTGCATCCCAGGCGTAGCCCCCCTCCTTCCTTCCCTCCCACCCTCCCACTCCCTCCCTCGTCCTCCCTCCTCCTCCCTCCTCCCTGCCCCCTCCAAGTCCACCAACAGAGGAGGACCTCCTCCCCTTCCATCTGACACCAGCTCATCCTGTCTCCTCAGGGCTGGCTGCAATGTCCTCCCCTGGGATCTAGCCAGTCTGTCACTCCCCGGCTTGTATGGGGGAGGGTCAAAGAGTCAGCCATCAAGTTCATGACTGAAACAGTCTCTGTTTCCCTCACTAGGGTCTTCAGTCCGACACCGAGCTATCATGGGCCCCATCTCAGCGGTGGTTCCAGGCTACATCCACACATGGTCCTTGATGTAGAAACCATCTCATACAAGACCCCTGTGCCCTGCTCAGTTTGGTCTTTGTGGAGCTCTTGTTCTCCCCAAGTCTCACCAACCTCCCCCATTTCTATCATTACTTCTCGCCCTCTGCCAAAGGCTTGATCACGAGTCTTAATATCTGCTCTGATACATCGCTACATTGACCGCCCCAGAGGTCCTCCTTGGCATGCTCCTGTCCTGTTGCTTGTTTGTGAGAAAATATTTTGTACATATTATTCAGAAGACTTATAGAAGGTTCATACCCTCAGCCCAAGAATAACCATGATCATTTCTAGACCTGTCTATTCGGAATTCTCTTCACAGGGTGATTTCATAAAATAAATTCTCAGAAAGCTTGTTTAACATTGAGGATTGTACAACTCAGACCTATATAGGCTTGTTGGTATAGCTAAGATAATAGCTTCAGTAGATCTAACATTTTACAAAAAGAAATCCTTGAACAACAAAAATAAAATTAAATGATCCAATATGTAATTTGGGGGATCTAAGATCCCGTTGTCTCCATGCTATTTAAGAAATGCACAATCCTCATTTCGAAAGGCCAACAAGATGGACATCGGAAGAGGGAGAAAACAAGGAACAAGACAGGAGCCTACCACAGACAAGACTCTACCCAGCAAGCTATCAAAGCAGATGCTGAGACTCATAGCCTAACTCTAGGCAGAGTGCGGGGAATCTTATGAAAGAAGGGGGAGATAGAAAGACCTGGAGCTCCACAAGGAGAGCAATGGAACCTAAAAATCTGGGCCCAGTTGCCTTTTCTGAGACCAAGGGCCATGCATGGAGATAACCTAGATCCCCTGCACAGATGCAGTCCGTGGCAGTCTCCAAATGGGTGTCCTACTAAGGGGAACAGGGACTGTCTTTGACATGAACTCAGGGGCTGGATCTTTGATCACCTCCCCCCTGAGCGGGGTAAGGGGAATGGGGGGTGGAGGTGGGGGTGCTGGCCGCCTTACCTGGCCACAGAGAAAGACAATGCAGCCAGTTATGATGAGACCTGATAGGCTGGGAGGGTCAGAGGGAAAGGGAGGAGGACCCTCCCCTATCAGTTGACTGGGTGAGGAGCTTGGGAGGGGAAGAAGGAAGGAAGGTGGGATTGGGAGGGGATGAGAGGGGAGGCTACAGCAGGTACAAAGTGAATAAATTGTAATAAATAAAAAATAAACTAAAAAGGAATTAAAAAAGAAATAACCTCATGTAAATGTGAAAACTCTTGCATGAAGAAAGGTCTATTTATTAAAGAGTATTAGTGCATAGGAAGGACGGAAACTCAGGTAGTCTCTTACTACAATTCTCATTTACTTACAAGGGAAGGAATGTTCGCAGTGTGTGCATTTCTGTGTGCATATGTGTTGTGTGTGCATGTGTGTGTGTGTGTGTGTGTACACAAAAGAGGGTGAGCAGCACAGGGTTGGGGAGGTAAGAGCAGGGAATATAATACTATATGCTCGGTCACTGGAGTATTTTTGTATAAAGCTAATGAATAGTACAAATCTACTAGGCACATCCTCTAATCCTCAGGAAGTAGAAACTTGGTGACTTTAATCACTTACAAAGACAGTGCTCTCATAACCAGCAAGGAGCCCCTGTGCAAATGACCTGGAACCTCTTCTATTATTCGAGAACAGGATGATATGGACCTTCCATTATCAAACACAGAATACCTTAGTATCTTTATTTCAGACCTCCCAGTTTTATCTGTTACTTTTGTGATGTTATAATAAAACACCGTGGCTAAAGACACACTTTACTTGGACTTAACATTCTAGAGAAATGAGAGTCCATCGTGGTGGATCAGCATGACAGCAAGCAGCAGATGTGGTGGTGGCTGCAGGAGGAAGCTGAAACTCACACCCTCAACCACTAGCATGAAGTATAGAGCAAACAGGAAGTTGAAGAAGGCCTTTGGCTCTCAATTCCCATCCCTAGTGGTATATGCCATTCAGGAAGGTAAGACAGCTAGAGATCCCCAAGTGGTGACCAAGCATTAAAATATCTGTACTTATGAGGGGAATTTTCATTTAAACCATTGTAGCAGTCTACATATGTATAAGAAAATAATTTCTATTTCCTCAATATTTCCTAGTTTAGAATTTTTTCTTACAGCAGTATAGATGGTATCAGACAATCCATAAGGGCTCAAGTGCTTAAACTGGTCTCTTCTTACAGAATGGAAAAGAGTTCTTTCTTTGCCTCCAGCATACCAAGATGGAGGCCCCTTAATGTTAAGGCTTCAAGCAGCTAGCTTTATATTTAGCTAGGCAAAAGACAGAATCTGATAAAAATAAAATTCCTTGCCAGAATTCAGAGGCTCCTCCCTAACCTGCTTACAATGTGCAGGTCTTCTGTTTAGGAATAGGACTAGATAACAGCTCTAACGTCTGCCCCCACATACCTATCTTGAATCCTATAGAATCCACTGCTGAACAACTCTTTCTGGCCTCCCCCGGGGTTCACAGCTGTTAAAGAGTGGTGCTTTTCTATTTGGTAAACTGTATTCTAATTACTTTAATTTTCTCAATGCTATTATAAACAAATTTATCAGTTGAGAATGGAGATGGGAAAGAAGCTTGAGGAGTTAAAAGAAAAAGATGTGGATCCATCATCCACAGTGGAGTGGGCATGAAAGCTGAGGAGTGCCATTGCTTGGCAGCAGTGAGAGGTGCTGATTTCACACTTAATCACTTATATAATACTGGTTTCTCTAGACACGTTCAGTGGCATGGATGTGGAAGTGGCATAGAGAGTGGGATTTAGGTAGGGGTAGTATATTCCACAGATGAACTATAATGTCTCGGTACTCCCTCTCTCTGCCTATCTGTCACTGTTTCTGTCTCTCTATTGGGCCCTCACTCTTGCTCTCTCCCTCTCCCCATTTCTCCTTCCTTTTCTTTATACTTTGTCAAACAGATAAAATATACCATAATTTTGAAATAATCCATTTTTGCTGTTGTTATTGTTTTTGTCTTAGATCCTGTGTCTGAAACATTAGGATGCCCCAGCATCTTCTCAGTGCCTGTCACGGTCTCCCTCTCTTAGCAGATACCCAAAACCATATATACTGGATGAATGAATAAATGAAGCAATAACTACTAGAAAAATATAAGCAAAGAAGCACCTTCGGGGTGAGTGTTCATGCAAAAACGTATTGGTTGCCAAGACCTAAAAAAACAAAGATTATTTTCCAGAGAACCAATAGTTTTCTTGTTAATTCACATTATTCTATTATCTCTATTTCATTAATTTTTGCACTGATTTTTATTATATCTTGTCTTCTGCTGCATCTTGGTTAGATTTTTTTTCTATTTTCCTCGAGTTTGAAATACATTGTTTTCCATTGCTCCACTCCATTTTTAATCAAATTTTTCTTTTTATTAATTAATTCAATTTACATCTCAGTCACAGTCCCCTCCCTCCTCTCTCCCCAGTCCTGCCCTTCCTCCCAATCCCCCCTCCACTATTCCTCAGAACAGGGAGCCTCCCTCCCCAGACATCTCAGATCACCTATTCGCATGAGGACTGAGTATGTCTTCTTTCCCTGTGGCCTGGTAGAACAGTCCCATCAGGGGTAACTGATCAAAGCACAGGCAACATCTTCCATGTCAGAGATATTCCCCACATCCCTAACTAGTGGGCCCACATGAAGCCTAACATGGCCCACTAGCTGCTACTTATATGCAGAGCTAGGTCTTGTTCATGCATTTTCCTTGGTTTGTACTTTAGACTCCATAGACCCCTCTTGCCCCTGGTAGATAGGTCCTGATGGTCTTCTTGTAGAATGTTGGTCACCTCTAGGTCCATTTATACTTCCCTCCTCTTTTCCAGTAGACTCGTTATGCTCCACCCAATGTTTGGCTGTGAGTCTCACTATCTGTTTTGAACTGTTGCTGGGTAGAGCCTCTAAGAAGACAACTCTGATAGGCTCCTGTCTGCAAGCATAACAGAGTATCATTAATAGTGATAGCAGTTAGATTTCTTCCATTGGCTTATGTCTTAAGAGTTGAGTCCAGCATTCTCTCAATCTCTGCTCTATTCAAAGACCTGTGTGACAGGAACTTCAAGTCTCTGAAGAAAGAAATTGAAGAAGATACCAGAAGATGGAAAGATCTACCATACTCATGGATCAGAAGGATTAACATAGTAAAAATGGCCATCTTACCAAAGGCCAATGAAATTCCTATGAAAATACCAACATGTTTTTTTCACAGACCCTGAAAACACAATGCTAAACTTCATAGAGAAAAATAAAAAACCCAGAATAGCTAAAACAATCCTATACAATAATCGTGAAATATATTGTCAATAATGTGAAAATGGTTATACTTTCAAAGGTGATTAATAGAAACAATGTAATGTTTCTCAAAATTCCCAGTGATATTCTTCACAGAATAAAAAAAAGATAAAAACTTATATAGAAATGAAAGGAAGGAATATAGCCAAAGCATTCTAAACAGAAAGAGATAGTGTTTGACTGAAGTAAAATTCATTTTTATTTTCACAGTGATAAAAATACCATGATACTGGAATAAAACAGACATGTGGATAAGTGGAGCAAAATAAAAGACACCAAAAATGAACACTATTATAAATACCTAAGTTTTACAAAGGTATCAAAAACCCTATCCTAAATGAAAGGTAGCTTTTTCAATAAATGGCTCTAGCAAAAGTAGATTTACCTTGCATAAGAATGAAGTTACATTGCATCTCTCACCATTCACAAAAAAATTAATCAAACCTGATCAAAGACCTGAATTCAAAAGCAGCAATTCTGAAACTGCTAACAGAATTGTTGGTAAGTTGCAACAAATCTCTAACTAGAATCTGTAATACAGGTAAACAGTCATAATGATTGACAAATGAGATTTCTTGAAATAGAAAGCACCCGGATAGCAAAAGAAATAATCTGCAGACTGAACAGCCTACAGAAAGGAAGACATATTTGCCAGATATACTTCAGGTAAGGGGTTAATATCAAGACTAAATAAAGAACTGCAAAAAAAATCAACTCAAGAAAAAACAAAACTGAAATCAATTAGTGGGCTGATGACATGATGAGAGATTCTCAAGAGAAGAAACACAAATGGATAGTGAACACTTTTAAAACTGTTCAACGTCTCCAACCACCAGAGAAATGAAAATTTAGGTTCCATCTCAACCCAGTCAATGACAACAAATGGCGAGGATGTGATAAGGAAAGAGAAACATTCATTCTCTGATAGTGTGAATGTAAACTGGTATATAAACCAGAAAAAAGTATGAAAGTTATTCAAAGATCTAAAAAAATATAATTACAGGACAAGGATATAGACAAAAATTGCTACATGCAGCCTACATACATAGCACAGGAAACAATACACCTATACGGCTCTTAAGCCACTACACAAAGGCCTTTGTACCTACAGACAGGATATTGGCATTCATGTTTGTCACTACTCTGTTTACTCTATTCATGATAGCAGGAAAGAGAATCAGCTTAGGTGTCCCTTAGCATATAAAGAAATAATGAAAATTTGCTACATACATATAAGAATTTTATTTAGCTGTGAGGAAAATGAAATTACAGGGTTTTAGGAAAAAATTGATGAAACTGGAAACATTCCATCAAATGAGGTAACTCATGCTTAGGAAGAAAAAAAACATGTTTTTTTTTTCTCATTTGGAAATTCTAGCCTCTAATTATTAAATATTGCTATCCAGATGAAAGTATATATGGGCAGGGTACAGAAAGCTAGAAAAGGGACCATGAAAATGAAAATAAATAGATAAATAAAATAAAAGACACTTTTAAGAGAGGGAGGGAAGAGACAATAGATAAAAGATCATAGACTTTTTGGGGAAAAGGGTGTAGTTACGAAAGGAAAATAGGAAGATGGGAGTTGAATTATTTAAAATGAATATGTTTAAAAATCTCATATAGAATTTTGATATGTTGTAAGCTAACATTAAAAATAAAATAGTATCTTTTTCAGGAAATTGAATTTTACAAGTATTACTTGCAGTCTTATTATGCACGGTCTCTTGATTTAGGCAGGAAGTAGGACCAGAGTCAGTTTTATCTTTTCTGTGACAACCTCTTCATTAACCACTATCAAAATACACAGAGAACCAACCATTCACTGGACATGAAACTGTAATCTAAATTATCACAAATCACAGAGAATCTCCTCTTCCATTACATGAACACGTCAATTTACTTTTGTTGGCATGGGACTTTTGGTTTAATAGTTCTATCTTATTTCATCCCCACTCACAGTGGGTTAGGCAAACTTTCTCAACTGCTGTTTTTGGCATGGATCCTGGGTTAAAGCTAGGTGACGTCTCCAATTTGGCTACTTCTTTGGATGGATAATACTCATAACCCAAGGAAACACATTTTTACGCATTCTCATGTTCAGAGACTTACTGATTTTTGTTTATTCTCCTCCATCCTGCCCCCTTACCAGTTTTCTTTCTCCTGTCTTTGCTAATCACAGTGCTTGGTGAGTCACTTAAGAGCCACAGTCTCTTGCTTCACTCTCCTCTTCCATTATTATACACAGGTCTTGTATTACTCAAAAGTCAATCTTTTAAAAATATTAAACGTATCCTAGTGAGTGTTAGGATGACCTTTGCAAGCATAATTGGGGCTTGTTCATCTGAAAATTAAGATATTACTCATATCTTTTCTTTCTAATTTCTGTTAAACCTAATTTCTAAACAATTTTCAGAGAGATCTTGCCTTATCAGACAGAAACAATTCACAGATTTTCATCAGTATATGAAATACCCTTCCAGGCTGCTTATGAGGAAAGAGAAGCTTTGATTTTTTTTTTCTCATCGTTTTTGAGATTCAAGTTCAAGATTTGGTGACCTTGTTTGTGTGAATGTAAGAAAAGAATAAAACACCAGGGTGAGATTATGTTAAAGCCAAACTCTTAACAAGCATTATCATACCAGCATCACACTCCATCCCCTTTGAGAGCTAACGCCACAGTCTTCCTGGTCTTAAATGTTAGTTATTTTTCTTGTCACAGACATTAACATATATGGGAAAATCTCATTGAGATGATTGTTTATATTGGATCTTTATTTCAAGGATTTCTGCCCATCATATTTAGGGAAGGTATGCTAGAAAAGAATAATTCACATCATTACTGTTGGGAAATAGGGTAAGAAGAGGAACAAGAAGAGACCAGGGAAAACTGTGGCTCCAAGGACATGAATCAGTAGTCCATCCAACTTAGCACCATCGCCCACCTCTTCCCAATAGTAATATCACATGAGTGGACCAAAGGATTAATCTATTGACTGTGTGCACTGTCAGTCTGCATGATCTAATAATCTTTAAGAGTATTTGCATGCACACACACACACACACACAGAGCATGCATGTGTGTTTACGAGTAATAGCCTAGAAATTATTCAACATACTCAAGCTGATAATAAATATAAGCATCATAAAAATGTAGTAAAGCTAAAAACTAAAAAGGAAAAAAATGCACTACTTTTTGATAATTACCAGTCTTTAATATTGTACAATACAGTCACCCTATATACTAAACCCTTACATATGAACCTTGGAGAATTTGTAAATTATCCCAAACCCTATGAAATGATGAAGTACATGTGTTATTTGTAACAAAACTAATGGTCATAGTGTCATTATTATGGACACTAATATGATCAGAGTTAAGATACTTAACTGCAAAATAAAGTATATTAAATTATCTAAAACTTTCTACTAGATATCACAGCATAATATGAGTTTTCTTTCTTCAGTTTTCTACTTCCTCCTGTGGGATAAAGTGAAACTGTTTTCCACAGTCTAGTCAGGAAGTCCTAGAATACATGAAGCTTGAAGCCTATTTTGGCTCAGCTGTCCATAGTGATTCAAGCAAGAGAAATTTTGAAAACCAAACTCGTCAAGATAATTACCTAAAATTTCTATTTCTTTTTAGTATGTGGACACAGTCTATGACTATTTCAGAAGAGATTATTTATTTCATTTTAAGTATCTGATTCCCAGGATAAATTTAATAAGAGTAATTTGTCGTCACCATTGATTCATGGCAAGTGGCTGCTCTAAAAATTGGCAATGAATGCTGGATTTCAAAATTCTGCACAATTTAGGATTATTGCCTGTGGGAGTTTGGTCATTGAACTATAAAGCAGGACAAGAAACTTTTGGACTTCAGATGGAAGACACAGCAACAGGAATGTTTTAAGCAATATTTTTGGAGATTTTTGCCAGATGAAGAACATACCTGGATCACATCTTCATGTGAAACTTCGGTAGATCCTGTCAGTAATAAAAATGTGTCTGAAACTAACTGTGTTTGGCTATGTAATTCAAACATTTTGAAAACTTATATTCAGAAAAAGTACAAGAAAGCTTGGCTAAATTTTGCCCCTCAGATTATAACTTGGGAGAATTCTAATTAAATGTCTTACATCTGATTCTGATCCCTCTCCAGCTACTAAATCATTACACATAATAAATGGCACATTAGATACTCCTATTATAGTTTTCTGTAGAATTTCTACAGAAAGCAAACAGGCTTTGGGATCATTGGAGGACTTGACATGTCTACAAAGCAGTGTCTGTAGACCAGTACAAGGTATGCAACTTGCCAGACAGTAGTAAAATGCATAGGATTACAAAGAATAATTACTCTGTACTGCCTTTCTTACCTCAGAAATGAGAAGGGATAGATTACCCCTTATAGAATCCATTCCACAGATTTTATAAAGCTTTTTAAAATGAAATAAAGCTATTGCTTCTTAAATATTTTTCTGAAAATCAAAAAATAAAGATATTTAACTAGTTTTATGAAGACACTGCTACCCTGGTATATAACCAATCAAACTACAACAAAAGAAAACTCTAGACAGAGTTTTCAACCCTAATTTTTAAATGTATTTTTATTTCAAATAGGACTACATCACTCATCCCCATCCCTTTCTTCTCTCCTCTGTACCTTCCTTCCTACCCCTGTAGTGATCTCAAAGTGGTGTCCTCTTTTTCTTTGATTATTATTGTTATATGCTATATCTGTGGCTCAAGGAACATGTGGAAGAAGTAGAAGGACTGTGAGATACCAGAAAATCTGCTGTAAAGCAGTCTCTCCTAGAAATTGTTATATAACCAAGATTAGAACAATGGCAATATCAACAGAAATGGTGATGTGCAAGAGGGGAATTTTCCTATCCAATCTCTAGAGACAAAGAACTACAAGCAACTAATTACTACTGGGAGAAAGGAAGAATTATCCTGTCCCAGGGATAACCCACCTTATTGGTTCTCTAAATGAGTGTGGTCAGTTTTGAAACTGGTTGTATTTAAACCTCAACAAAACACTAGTAAATGGAATGGACTAGCATTTAATGAATTAGAATAGTGTTTCAACATATGAAAACTGACCAGACATAATTCTGAAATCATAAATTCATTATTTGGGCAAGAAAAATTTCAGTCACTTGAATTGCAAAGGAAAATTTTCTCTTTGCTTTTTATATTTTGTCTATAGACTTTCTCAAGATTCTAGGCAAAGCTGATAAGACTTTGGCAAGATAAGAGTAACAATTCAGTGTGCAAAATCAGTTGCATTTCTATATAATAATAATAATAAAAGGTAAGGAGGATCCAAGATGGCTGCCCCAGGAGGACACTGTGTCTGAGGAGCAGGACAGTAGTGTCGGCACAGCGACCAGGAGACTGAAATCTGGAACCTAAAACACTAGCTTTTGCAGTTGCCAGGTGAGCAGAATTCCTACTGTGAGGAAATCCCCGGAAAAACTTCGGCGGGTGACTGGCTGCACACAGCCCTGATCTGAACGTGCACTGCACTGGGCAACTAAGCCACCATTCCGGGCTAGGTCACACAGTCTCCAGGCCAGAATGAGATACCCCCAGATACCCTGCGCTGCCCACACCCCTCAGTGCCAACAGCGGCCACTCCAGGCTGGGTCACACAGTACCCAGGACAGACTGAGATTCACCCAGATACCGTGGGCTGCACCAGGCTGGCCCACACACCTAGGCGCCCCCAGCCGCCACCGCAGACTGGGACACATAGTATCAGGTCCAGACTGAGGTGCCCCCAAATAACATCTCACACCATGGTGCACAGCTCCTGGTCCAGAAGGATGTACCAAGGCTCCAGTCCAGAGGAGAGCCCTTAGCAGCAACCGCAGGTCAGAGCACAGAGCCTCCTGACCAGAGCAGCTACCCCAGCTGACATCTCAAATGGGGACACTCAGCCTTTGGGACAGAGTGAGGAGCCAAGCCTCCAGACCAGAAGGGTGAACAGCCTGCGGGGCTCACAGCTTCTAGCACAGAGCATGAAGCCTGGCACACAGAGCCCACAAGAGAGTTCAACTGAGGCCACAACACACACTATCAAACGACTGGAACTCCCTGATCTTCTTGAAAAATACTCCTGACACAAGAGATTGACAGTTCCAGACTGAAGTTCAGCCTTAAAGCACAAACAGCTCCTTGATTATATATAAACAAATGCCCAGAAGTCAGCATAAGAACTCACCCAACAAAAATCAGGACACCATGCCCACCAGAAACACCCAAAAGCAATGGAGATTTTAATTATTCGGAGACACAGGAAAATTATGTTAAAGCTATGATTATGCAGATATTAGAGGAACAAAAAGAGGAAATTAACAAGGCCCTCAAAGAAATTAAGAAGGATTTAACTGCCCACATACAGGAACAATTAAAGATATATAGAGAAGAAACAACCAAAATAGGAGACACAGTCAATAGGATGAAGGAAACAGTACAAAGCATGAAAACAAAATTAGAATCTGTAAAGATGAAACAAAGGGAGAAGAACCTGGAACTGGAGAACTTAGAGAAAAGATCAGGAACCACAAAGGTAAGCATCACCATTAGAATACAAGAGATGGAAGAGAGAATCTCGGGAGCTGAGGATACGCTGGCTGAAATGGATTCCTCACTCAAAGAAAAAATAAAATCGGAAAAGTCCCAAATACAAAACATCCAAGAAATTAAGGATGCCATCAAAAGACAAAACTTAAGAATGAGTGGAATAGATGAAAAAGAAGACTCCAGGCTCCAAGGACAGGAAAATATGTTTAAGAAAATCATAGAAGAAAATTTTCCCAACTTAAAAAAAGAAATGTCCATAAACATACAAGAAGCCTACAGAACACCAAATAGACTAGATCAGAAAAGAAATACCTCTCATCACATCATAGT
>JAQQSO010003277.1:0-12500 GCA_028658305.1 Pachyuromys duprasi
CCGGGAATATGGTGTCTTCCTTGCAATGAAGCCTGCCACGTAGTTCCAGAGTCTTACGTCAAACCGAGTCTCCGCTGGCAGGAGGAGCCGCCAGACCTGTCTTCATGGCTTGTGGCACTCCACCGTGTCCGCCCCCATTTCCCACCTAGTAAAGCGGTTCCTGCCAGCAGTGCGGAGCATCCATGTGACAGACGGGCGCGTGTCAGCGAGCGTCCGGGGCGCGTGACCCTCCCGTGGGGGGCGTCGCGCGGCCGGGCCCTCCGATCTCTGACCCTGCGCTCCTTCCAGACACCACCGACTTCCAGGAGAGCTTCGTAACGTCGGGCGTGTTCAGCGTCACGGAGCTGATCCAGGTGTCGCGGAGTGAGTGTCTCTCCCCTCAGCCCCTCTCCAGGGTAGGGGTGGTCACGTGGGGACACGCCCCTCACCTGGTCCGTCACCCCCCCAGCACCTGTGGTGAGCGGAACCGGACCCAACTTCTCCCTGGGCGAGCTGCAAGGCCACCTGGCCTACGACCTGAACCCGGCCAGCGCAGGCATGAGAAGGACTCTACCCAGCACCTCCTCCAGTGGGTAGGTGCCAGGGTGACCCCGCTGGGTCTCAGCGCCCGTCCGCACCATCCCCTCCCCTTCTCCCCTTAGCCAAGGCACTGTGCTCTCTGCAATACCTGTTTTCACTTTACAAGTAGACTGATAATTTCTATTGATCCTTCAAGACCCTAGTCCCAGTGCCCTGTCCCCTGCCCTTCGGCCAGGAAGGCCAACCTCAAGTCAACAAATTCTTCTGGAGATCTGTGGACAGGGAGCTGATCACATGGTGTTGCTGTGCTCCTCCATGACACCTTGCGAAGACACTGGGGTGCCCTCGCCTCTGCCCCTGGTGTCTCAGGCAAAGCGTGGTTGCCTGGCTGCAGTTCCCGCTATGTCTCATAACGGTCCCTACAAACCGGAAGTACCGCCCCATCTCCATGGTAACCAGACAGTAATCCCACTCCACCCCCTCCATTTAGGAGCAAGCGGCATAAATCGGGCTCGATGGAGGACGATGTGGACACGAGCCCTGGCGGCGACTACTATACCTCGCCCAGCTCGCCCACAAGTAGCAGCCGCAACTGGACGGAGGACATGGAAGGAGGTAGGGCCCTGGCGGGCAGGGAGCCGAAGCACAGTGAGAACTACAAATCCCGGCGGGCTGTGCGCGCGCACCCGGGCAGGGTTAGGCTAATGTTGCAGGGCCTCCTGGGAGTTGTAGTCCCCCACTTGCTATCTTACCTTAGACTGGCTATCCTAGCTGGAACTGTGCAGGTGCCATAAGCAGGCCCGAGTCTCAGGGTCTTCTGGGAGTCATATGCAAGCGTCATGTAGTCAAGTCCGGAAATAAGGAGTTCCCACAGCTCTTTAGTTCCTAATTCCACCTTGGAGTGCTTGGCATCTGGAGCCAGACCTGTGCAGCTCCTGAGGCCCACAGAGGTCACATATAACAGATCTGATATGAAAGATGTATTGGATCGAGGTGGAGAGAGAGAGGGACGGAGGGAGAGACATGGTGGGGTGGCAGGAGAGAGAGGAGAGGCAGGGACCCTTCTAGCCCAGGCCCCTGGCGGCTGCGACCAATGACGACATCACAGGTGGCTAAGCAACCTAGGAGTGGGCTAGTGCATCAAGACTTGTGAACTAACAGCCACGCCACCCACTGAAGCCTCCATTTCCTCACTTGCAATGCCGAGATGGCCATTTTTGTAGAATCATTGCAAGTGGAAAGGGGTCCTGTTGCTGACAAACCCCAGCTCCGCCCCTGCTGGTCCCACTTAGCGACCCCAGCGGCATCCCAGAGTTCTCCACAGGCCATGATGTAGCTGGCAGGGAAACTGAGGCCTGGCTGGGCGTAGGAGGGGTTGGTGGGGGCTCTGGGGACCTGGCCTGGCGCTTGCAGTTAATGCTGCTGAGGCTAGGGACAGACAGGCGGCGCTAATCAGCTTAGTGGCCTTAATGGGCCCGTAATTGGGGACCAGTCTAGACAGGAAGGGGGGTGAGCTGATGCAGTCCCTGAGGATGCTGGGTAAGATGTGTGACTGGAGAGGTCAGGAGGGAAAGCGCATCTGAGGCCTCCAGGAAGGAGGGGCACACCTACTCCCACGCAGAGAGCCTGTGGGGCCCTGTGGCCACACTGGGTGCTGCTTCCATAGAGCCCCCCTCATCACTCCCAGTCCTCGTCCTGAGTCACCCCCAAGGGAGACAGGTGTCCACCGCTGTCTGTCCTTCCCATCCCCTCCCCGCAAGCTGTGACATGGGATTGTGGCCGGAGGGTGGGGTCAGCAGATGCAGAAGGCAGATGGTACCCCAGCGCTTGGGCAGCTGAGACAAGAGGATTGCCATGAGTTAGAGCTCAGTCTGAGCCAGTGGGGCAAGCACTGGTCCCCTGTGGTCAGCCCCAGTACTCGGATCCCTAGGGGACAAGAGGTCTCTGAGGATGGAGGGGACCCTGCCCTCAAGACACATTTCAGGGCCTCACTCCTGGTGATGGCTGCATACTATTCCACCATGCTCTCTCCTGAGCCAGTGGAGGACTTTCTGAATGCCCCTCAGCTGCCACATTTCTACTTACTGTTTGTATGGGGGGGGTGACATCACTCGGTGCCCCTTCCCCACAGGTATCTCATCCCCCGTGAAGAAGACAGAGATGGACAAATCTCCGTTCAACAGCCCGTCCCCCCAGGATTCCCCCCGGCTCTCCAGCTTCACGCAGCACCACCGGCCCGTCATCGCGGTGCACAGTGGTGAGTGTCAGAGAGGTGAGGCGGAAGTGCGCCAGGTTCAGGCTCCTGACCATAGGTCCTACTGCTGTAGCCAGGAAAAAAAAATCCTATGGTTTGGTGGGCCTGTCCTGCAGTGAGGCAAGCTGTAGGGAGCCTTTTCTCTCGCCGTCCCGAGACCTGGCTGGGTCTCGGAAGCTGCTCGGTGCCCTTCAGGTGCTCCTTGTATATTTCGGGTTTTTTGTTTTGTTTTGTTTTGGAGACAGGGTTTCTCTGTGTAGCCTCAGCTGTCCTGGACTCACTTTGTAGACCAGGCTGGCCTCCAACTCACCTTTACCGCTGTCCACCTACCTCTGCCTCCTGAGTGCTGGGATCAAAGGCATGCGCCATCACACCTGGCCTCATATATATAAAGTTTTATTGACACCCAGCCCCAAGCAGCCAACTCATTCATGAGGCGGGAGTCCAGAGACAGGAAGGGGCTCCCTGGGGCCTGGAAGGGTGTCACAGTGGTCCCAGCATAGTGTTGTGAGGTTTAGTTCTAACCAGGCAGCACCTCGCTCTGCCGCGTGGACAGTTCTCCTGAGTGCTGGGGACCTCTGCCTGCTGCTCTTGGCCCTTTCTTTTCCTTTTTCACTATCTGGCTCTTTGTGGGAAGAGCCTTTGGGGTGCAGGGCTGCACTCACTTGCCATCTGCTCTATTAGGGACCACCTTTTAGAAACTGAGGCAGGGGCTGGAGAGATGGCTCAGTGCAAAGGTCCTGAGTTCAATTCCCAGCAACCACATGGTGGCTCACAACCATCTATCATGAGATCTGGTGCCCTTTTCTGTTGTATATGCCTATGTGAAGGCAGAGTACTGTATAAATAATAAAGAAATAAATCTTAAAAAAGAAAAGAAAAGAAACTGAGGCAGGAGGATTGCCTGAAGTTTGACCCAGACTCGACATCGTGAGAGTTTGGGGATGGCAGCTGCCCCTCTAACGACTGTGTGTGTCCACAGGGGTCACTCGGAGTCCTCACCCATCCTCTGCCCTGCACTTCCCCGCCACGTCCATCCTGCCGCAGACGGCTTCCACCTACTTCCCCCACACGGCCATCCGGTACCCACCACATCTCAACCCCCAGGACCCGCTTAAGGATCTGGTGTCCCTGGCCTGCGACCCGGCCACCCAGCAGCCTGGACCGGTGAGTGTGGCCTTGAGGGCTCGTGCCAAGGCAGGGTGATGGGGCCTGGGGACAGCAGCCGAGTCACGTCATACAGCCCAGTGGCTCCAGGGGATACATGCGCTGACCAGACCCCCAAAAGGTGCCAGTGTTTATTTATGCCAAACCCCAAACATGTCTGAGATGTCTGCATTTGGGAAGCAGAGGCAGGAGGCATGCTATGAATTTGAGGCCAGCCTGGGCTGTATTCGGAGACCCACAATCGTGAGACAGAAAAGCAAGCGGGACTCATGGTGCTGGGGTTTGGCTCTTTGGGGGAATTTGGGGGAAAGGTGTTTGGTGTGAGGAGTCACCACGAGGAGTGGAGGTGGGCCCAGGTGGCTTGAGGTGACACCCTGAGAGCCCAGCTCTACCAGGTCCCCGTAGGTCCCCTTCCCACAGCCAGACCCGCACCCGGCATGTCCCAAAACTCAACTGCCTGTGGGGTCCGCAGCCTCCCAAGACCCTGAAATTCCCAACAACTGAATACCAGCAGCTCCCACCCAGCGGCTCTCCTTCCGCCTGCCTGACCTCAGGCAGTTGCCTCTCCCTCTCTGTGCCTCAGTTTTTACACCAGTTACGTAAGTCAGTCTAGAGTTCCCCGGCGAGGGGCTGGGGGCGCATCGGGGGAGGTTCTGCCTGGCACACAGCAGGCACTTTGTAGATGCAGAGTCGCCCCTTGGGTCTTCCTTAGGATCCATCCTGCCGTGACGTAGGATGTTCCCCCTTTCTGCCACTACCGGGGCGAGAGGCCCCTTTTTCTTCTCTCCCAGTGCTGAGGTTTCCGCCCCCAGAGGAGATGCTGTGGCTGAGCCTGACGTGTAGAGAATGGGACATATAGGCACAGGGCTGTCGTCTCAGGGGCCTGAGGCAGGATGGCTGCAGGTCCGACTGTCGTCTGGGCCTCAGAGAGAGACACGCCTCAGAAAAGAGGACCCAAAGGCAGCAGGATGATAAATAGATCTGAGCAGACACCGCCCTGCCCCAGTCTCCATGAGAGGAATCAATAAATAAAACATCCTTAATAATTGATGGCAGCCTGCTCGGGACGCCGCCAGCCCAGCTGTGGCTGGAACGTCCTGAATTATTCACAACCGGCCTTTGATTATTAATATTTTATTCGATGCCTCAGCCCAAGGCCGATGCCCCGCCTACCTTACCACCTAAGAACCCCAGCTGGGATCCTCAGGTCCCCCAGGACGCAGGCTCTCGGGGTAGCCAGGTTCACCCTGGGGGGACAGTGCAGGCTGCAGCCAAGTGGCCACTGCGGCCGGGTACGAAGGGAAGGCTGTGTGACGCCCGGGCAGCAGACACCCTCTCTGGGCCCGTGCCCTGGTGCTAACAGGCTCTGGTCTCTCTCCTCCCCACAGCCTGCTCTCCGCCCGGCACGTCCCCTGCAAACAGTCCCTCTGTGGGATTAGGACCGAGGGAGCCTCTTGCAGGACAGGTAGGGGCCGAGAGGCCGGCTGGGGGCTGGGGGTGGGGTGGGGCCGGCCGGGGGGTCAGGGACAGCAGGCTTGCCGGCCACAGCCTGGGCAGAGACCCACGGGAAGCCAGCCTCTCGCTCCCGGCCCGGGCCTTGAGCCCACCCTGGGGATGTGAGGTCCCCCTCCACCTGCCCCTGCCCGCCACTCGCCTGGCTGTCACCTGTCAGAGATCCCACGGCTGGGTTTGTCTAGTTGGATGTGGCGCTCAGACAGCAGAGGCAGCCAGCCCAGGGTCACACAGTGCCGGGAGCTCCCTGTGCTCCCCACCCATCCACCCCGCTCCTCCCCGAGAGTCAGAGGCACAGTGCAGAGCAGGCAGAGAGAGGGAAGGCTAGGGCGCGAGGCTCAGAGAGGGCAGGCAAGCTGCCTGTGGTGGCACACGGTGGCCACCTCTGTCCTCCTGTTGCGAGGTGGCTGCCTTGAGGCCCTCTACAGCTGTCCAGGGAGCCCTGGCCTGGACTGAGAGACCAAGCCCCCAGCAGAGAGGGGTGGCAGCCCAGCTGTCTCTCTCAGGCCTCAGCCATGACCCCATAATAGCCTGTCCAGCCTCCTCAGAGAGCTGGGAATGGGCCTGGTTCCCCTCCCCCCTCCCCAGCCCTCAACCTTGCCCCCTCCCATGGAGCCAGAATCTACTCTTGACAAACTGAGGGGGTGTGGTGGCTCCTCCCCCTCCTCCTCTGGGTCTGGATTTCTGTGGCCAGTGCCTTTGGCCATTGCTGGCTAAAGATGAGTACAGAGACCCAGTGACCAGGCCATGGGGACACAGGACAAGCGAGAGATGCAGGCCTCACCCCAGGATGTGCTAGGGAGCCGCAGAAGGCTTTAGGGGGAGGGAGAATGGATGGACTTCCTGAACTGGGGGCGGGCTATGGGGCTGCAGCTCGGGTTCCCCCTCCTCCAGGCCCCTGTCTCAGCTCCGGGCCTCAGCTCATTCCGCCCAGTCAGCACTTCCTGGCTGTCTACATTGTTATTCCTGGCTTGGCCTTCCCACAGCCCCACTCCCTCCCTGCCCCCCATCTGCACAGCGACCACGATCCCCCCCCCCCAGGCCCCTCATACCCAAGCACACAAATAACTCAGGTGCCTGCCGAGGCTCCTGCCGCCTCCTGCTGCCTCGGCCTCCTCCTCTGCCAGCTCCAGGCAGACTCGGGGTCCCTGGGGAGGCGGAGGCCGAGGCTCCTGTCCAGGGCAGGGCAGCACAGGGTCACACCCCAGCCTGTCTGGTTGCCAACGGAAACCAGACATGAGGTAAGGGACACAGAAGCCTGAACTTGGCAGAGGATGGGGCAAGGGAGGCACTGCCCTCAGGGCCGCCCTGCCCCTCAGGGCCGCCCTGCCCTAGCCTGTGCTGTCGGGCACTAGGCTGTCCTGGACTCCCAAGACAGTGCTCCACTGATACGCCATGGGCCCTGGAGGGTACAGAGAGGGAATCTAGAACCGAATGTTCCAAGCTGCTTCTCCTCCCCCCTCGGAGCCAGGAGCTTCTTGGCTGATAGGGCAGGGGTATGACTGTTGAAGAGAACACAGCCACCCGAACACCGAGGTGACTTGGGAGGATCAAAAGTTCAAAGCTGTCCTGGCCACACAGTAGGTTCTGGGCTGGCCTGCTGTAATAGTGAGCCAGGGTCACATGCTCAGGCTCAGGGGTGGGGCTCGAGTTAGCAAAGCAAAGAGGGTCCTCAGCCACATACACGCTTAGTACATTCATGCCCAGCCTGCCGCCACAGGGCACACGCTCACACTGAGTCCCTGTACCCATGGTCACATGGAACGTACTCACATGAGTTCCTGCAGGGCTCATGCATATGTGCTGTAGCCTGGGATGTAATCAAAACAAGTCTCTGACGTCACATCTCTGTTGTCACACGGGGCTTCTGTACGTCACTGGGAGCTAACTTACACCTGTGTCTGGACATCACAGGGACTGATACTTACACCAAATTCCTGACATCACATGGAGCATGTGCGTAGGAGTCCCTGATGTCACGCAGGGTCCTGGTGTCGTGTAGGATGAAGAGCCACGTGGGATGAAGTGTCTCTGAGAGGGACAGTTCTGATCTGTTTGGCCCAGCAGAGGCAGAGGCCAGGGTCACACCTGATACAATGGCCTGGGGTACAGGGGTCCATGTGTTGTGGGGGATGGGAAAGGCAGCTCTCCTGATACCCCATCTCTCTCTCTCCCCACATCTACACGGACCATGCAGTCCTGGTACCTGGGGTAGCCGCGGTCGCCTCCCACGCCTCCTTCATCGCTGGTGGAGTCCCGGGGTTGACAGCTCTCGCCTGCATTTTTGGTGGAAAATTAGGAGTGAGAAGCACCCTGCCGACTCCCAGCGCGACGGAAAAGACACAGACACACAGGAGGAGAAAAGGACAAAAGACAAACAAGAAAAAAGAAAAATTCTTCCCAACTAAGACGACAAAAGCTGGGCGCTGCGGGTCTCTGTGGCACCTGCTGCTGATGGACGGCTGCCTGCAGCCCTTCTGCGCCCTGAGGACCTGCCATCACTCACAGACCAGGCTAGCCCAGCCTGGTACCCGCACCCAGCACCGACAGATGGACGGAATGGACGGGGTGGGCCACCCAGCCAGGCCACCTCTCCCCAGACCCCTGCTGCCAGCCACCAGCGCCAGCTCGGGGACCTCCGCCGACTGTGTTTGCCAAAGACAGGAGACTGGCGGCGGGGCTGGCGAGGATGCGCGCGCGGCGGGCGGAGGAGGCGGAGCCGCCCAGCGCCGGCCCTGCTGGGGACAGACGTGCCCACACAGGTACTTCGGGACCCCCGGGAGGGTCCCGCGTCCAGCCTCCACCTCGGCCCTCTGGCCCCCCTCTCCTTGCGGACCTCTTTGGAAGGACACATCTCTCTATGCAATCTGACCCCCACGCCCACCCCGGCATGAGAGGCCACGCAGCTCCCGACCCTCCGGCCTCCGCTCGCACACGGAAAGTATCAGCACTTTGACAGAGGTGGGGGAGCCGGGGAACCCCACGCTGAGGCCCCCGGAGGCGGGAGGTGCCGGATCTAAGTGCCTAACCCCCCCGCCCGCCCGCCGCCACCCTCGTCCCTGCGGACCCGCTCCTCATCACCGCGCGCCCTCTAGGTAGAGAGATGGGACCCAGGGGGAGAGCTGGGTGTCCGGAACCCCAGGCTGGGGCCGAGCGCTGTCCCCCTACACTTCTGCCAGTGCCTTACTTCCTGGAGACCCACCCTGGGGTGCCCCACTGCAGGGGGATACCCCCTTTGCACTTTGACCCCCCTGATGATGTGGGGCCCGGCACAGGGACCAAGAAGGCTGGTGGAAGTGCACTCGGACCTCAGGTGGGGCGGCTCTGGGAGCGACGGGGGGCAAGGGTGGCCAGGTCCCCCGTCTGCTATGCGCACTTCACTGACCTAGAAAGAACACTAAGATGGGGCCATGCCCGACCCCAGCTCCGCGGCCCCATCCGCACCCGCCCAGGGCTCTCTCCAGAGTGGGTTGCCTTGGAAGGGGATATTGGGTGTGTTAGGGCCACTGAACCTACAAAGGCCCCTCCTCCTCGCCCATCCATCTCGGCCCGTCATGCCTGGCGCTGTTGTGTCCCCTTCCTGTGGAGGCCGCAAGCCATCCTCCCTGCAGCCCGGGGCTAGGCCCCGCCCACCTGCTGTCCTCCTGGGAGCTCCCCAAGACTCTTCCCCAGCCTTTGAGGCCTGGAACCCCTCCATCTGTCCCTGTCCGTCCTCAGGGACCCTCCAGCTGGGGACCATGGGACACCGCGGAGGCCACTGTCCAGGTGTGGGGCTCAGGCCAGTGGGTGCGGACCTGGCCGGTCCCCTCTGACCCCCCCCCAAGCCAGCCAGCCGGGTCCCACAGGGGTCAGGACAACCAACTACTTACCTAACTGCATGGTGCTTAAGGCCCCGCACCCGAGAGCCCCCCCGTAACCCTCCCGGGCTGCTGTGTGCATGACAGGTCCACCCCACCCCACCTGCCCGCTCCCCTTACCGCCTCTACTTAAAAAAAAAAAAAGGATACACAAAATATATATATATAAATATCCTTACCAAAAAAAAAAAATCCATTCTTTCCGAATTTGCACGAACTTTCTACCACAACATGTGCCTTGCTCTCCGAGGACAAGCATTAACTTTTAAATCCCCGCGCACACAGACGCATGCCCTGCACGCATAGTTACAAACAGACAAGCAATTACATGAAATAAAAAATAAAATCCAAAAAGGTGGTATTTCTATTTGTAAAAAGAAAAGAAAAAAAAATTAAAAGATTTTTTTATAAAAGAAAAAAAGACAGAAGGCTGGGCGTGGTGGTGCACGCCTGTGATCCCAGCCTTTGGGAGGCTGAGGCAGGAGAATTGCTGTTAGTCCCAGGTCCAGCCTGGCCTTACAGAGTGAGATGCTGCTTCAAGGAATGAAAAAAAGATACAAAACAAAACCCAGAACATACAAACGAAAACAACACTATTAAGAAAGTCAAAGTATTGGTCATGGTTTGTGATCCTGCACCCCTCAGCCCGCCCCCACCTCCCCACGTTGGGGGACCGGACCCGCCTGGTGCTCATTGCCTGCCACGCAGCCCCTAGGGTCCCCGGGCCGCCAGGGAGGGGCCCTCGGGCCTTCCCCGCCCCAGGGCCGGCCCCCAGGCCGGCCCTCCCCAAGTCCTCTCCTCCGTCTTCCAGCCAACCCACGAAGCTGAATATATGCAATATCCGTCCGTCTGTCTGTCTGGGTCGAGCTCAGCTGTGGGGAGGCCCGGCCGGGGCGGTGGGGACACAGCCGGCCGGTGTCACGTCCGTGATTTCAACTTTCTTTTTGGTTTTGTTGTTTGTGGTTGCCTTTGGGTTTGTGTTGTTTCTTTCTGTCTTCTGTTAACTCTGCTCTTAAACTTCACCAAAGCTAAAGACAATAGCCAGGGGGTTAACGGGGCAGACAGAGGTCCCAGGACAGGGCTCCGAGCCATCCCCTGCCTCTTCCGGCCCCCGCCCCCATTTCTCAGAAATTCTCCAATTCCCGCCCGGGGACCCCACGCTGGCCCGGTCCTATGATGGGTGACCCGAAGCTGGAGAGGAGTGTTCGGATTTGGGGTTTTTTTTCTGTATATGAAACTAACACTCTTCAAAACCATCGCCCCTTCAGGCCCCCATCCCTTGCCCATCCCGAAACCGGCGAAGCTCCCACGCCTTGCCGCTTGGGGTCTAGCCTGTGACCCTGTTTTCCAGGTGGGGACTAGATGATGTCTGGGGTCCTGAGCTTGATAACGAGAAACGCCCCGGGTGGTGGGAATGACGTCAGGAGGTTGGGGTTCTCATGGCTCCCCAACAGAGACAGGGCCCGGGTCCTCCCGGGGGGGGGGGAGAACTGGCCAGTCAGGCTGCCCCACACTGTCCGAAGGCAAGACGCCTGAGGCCACCAGCATGTCCCGGCCTTGGGGACAGTGTGGCCAGGGCGGGCTGCGCCGCATATGTACATAGACTCGTATTTAGTTTGGAGTTAATCCCTGCAGTGCTGAACACAGTAGCTTTCTCCTCTATCCAGATCTCCCGGAGAGCCCTGGGTGGCCCTTTCTCTTCTGGGGTGCTGGGTTCGAGGTCCAGACACTTACTCTCTACCGATTGTTTTGGTATCTTAGCGACAAGGTCTCCCAGGTAGCCCAGGCTAGCAATCCTCCCTTTCTCAGTTGCTCTGACGACAGGCGTGGGCCACCACTCCTGACTTCCCTGCCCACCCCACTTCCTCACCCCACCCCCCGCCTTTACAAACTTTCCAGCCTCAGACCCCACTTGGCAGCGGCTGTCCCTTCCGTTCATTTGTCCAGCGCTAAGGGGCCCAGGGCACTGAGCTCAGGCGAGGTGGGAAGCCCCACAGCGGTTGGTCCCCCGGATCTTGTAGCCGGGGTACCAAACAGTCATTTCCCGATCAGTGCCTCACTCATCTGATGGTGCAGTTTTGGGGTCCTCCCCTCCCCGCTCAGTCCCCACACCTGCTCCCTTCGGAAGTGAGACAGGAAACGGCAGGTGCGCTGGGCAGGAGGAAGGGATATGCCCCCAAGCCACCACCAACTCCCCCAGCACCCTGCCTCACTACCCCAGCTTGGGGGACCCAGCTGGATATGCTCAAAACCTCATAGCCCAGCCAGGCAGCCATGTCCTCTCAAACCGAAGCCCTGAAAGCCTGAGGGTCCCAGAGCGAGCACCCCAAGTTCCCTGCAGCGCCCGGACAAGCATTGGGTTCGAGGGACTAGACAGGGTGCTCAGGGGTGGCGGGGTGGGGGTGGGGTGGACATTTCTCCTTATTCTCTCTCTTTCTGGCCTCTCCTTGTTTTCTGGGTGTAAGGCTGGCCGTTTCATTTTCCTGCCGAGATCTTTTGGGTTTATTTTGAGATTTTTGTTTCCATTCAGCCATTTTGTATTTTACTCTTGGGTTGATGCACCTCTGACCTTCAGCTTTTCATAGCTGCGCTTGCGCAGTCTGTGGAGACCTCTGCCCCACTCCCCAAGCAAGTGGGGTCTGGGTGGGGAGTGGAGGACACCCCAGGCCCTGCTTGCTCACCGCCCGCACCCACAGCATACTCCACTCATAACCTCATATATTACAAATTCATTTTGGTTTCTGGTTTTTTGTTTTGTTTTGTGGACGCGCCTAAGCACCACTGACTGCTGTTCCGTTTCTCCCTATGCAAAAAAAGAAAAAAAAAAGAAAAAAGAGGGGGGTCCATAAAAGATTCAATAAAAGACAAAAAAAATAAATAAAAGAAAGAAAAATGTATAAAAATTAAACAAGCTTAAGCTGCAGCTCCTCTTGGGTCTTTCTTTCTGTGTGTCCATGAATGGCTTGGGTTGGATCATGAAGGGTGAGGCTGTGCCCAGCCCTGGGGCCTCTGCCCTCTGCCTCGGGCACTGGCCCAGGCCCACCAAGTGGTCTCGCTGGAGCCCTCTGCACCCCTGCTGCTGGCGGGCTACGGAGGCTCAAGGGCCAGTGATTCCGGCCTTGGGCCTCGCCCGGGAACCATAGGCTTGGCATGATGTCTGGAGGCAGGTGGGTCAGGGGTTCAAGGTCATC
>JAQQSO010003278.1:0-13675 GCA_028658305.1 Pachyuromys duprasi
CATGTCTGGCTGGCCTACTGTGCCTAAAATACAGTGGCCTTCCCTCAGGTGTCTGCTTCCCAGTTTGTCTCTGCTACTTCCTTACTGTCCTGCTACTTCTTTCCTCTTAGTAGACTTGCCCTTGCTTTCTGTTCTTGCTGCCTCCACATTCGTCTCCTCCTGGAGAGATCAGAGATACAGGGGACAAACCAAAATAGCAAAGACAATATATAGCAAGCCTATAGCCAACATCAAACTAAACAGAAACAAAGTTAAATCAATCCTACTGAAATCAAGGACAAGGCAAGGCTGCCGACTCTCTCCATATCTCTTCAACATAGTACTTGAAGTACCTGAAGCAATAAGGAGATCAAGGGACTACAAAACAGAAAGGAAGAAGTCAAAGTATCACTATTTGCAGTTTGTATGATAGTATACATGAGTGACCCCCAAAAATCAACCAGAGAACTCCATCAGCTGATAAACACCTTCAGCAAAATGGCTGGATACAAACTTAACTCAAAAAAAAAATCAGTAGTCCACCTATATATGAAAGAAAAAAAGGCTGAGAAAGAAATTAGAAAAACAACACCTTTCACAATAGCCACTAATAACATAACGTACTTTGGTATGATTCTAAACAAGCAAGTCAAGGGCTTGTATGAAAAAAAAAACCTTCAAATCTCTGAAGAAAGAAATTGAAGAAGTTATCAGAAGATGGAAAGATCTCCCATGTTCATGGATCAGTAAGATTATCGTAGTGAAAATGGCCATCCTGTCAAAAGCAATCTACAGATTCAATGCAATTCCCATCAAAATACCAACACAATTCTTTACAGAACTTGAAAGAACAATTCTCAATTTCATGTGGAAAAAAACCCAGAATTGCTAAAACAATCCTGTACAACAACAGAAATTCTGGAGGTATCTCCATCCCTGATCTCAAGCTGTACTACAGAGCAATAGTAATAAAAACAGCATGGTATTGGTACAGAAACAGAATGGTGGATCAATGGAATCAAATAGAAGACCTCCTGCCAAAAGAAAACACACATACCTACAGATGCTTGATTTTTGATAAAGACCAAAACCATACAATGGAAAAAAAAGAGCATCTTCAACAAATGGTGCTGGTCTAACTGGATGTATACATGTAGAACAATGCAAAATATCCATACTTACCACTCTGCACAAAATGAAAGTGCAAGTGGATCAAAGACCTCAACATAAAACCAGACACACTAAATTGGTTGAAAGAAAAATTGGGGAAAAGCCTTGAACCTGTTGGCACAGGGGACAACTTCTTGAACAGAACACCAACAGTACAGATTATAAGAGCAACAATCAATAAATGGGATCTCATGAAACTGAAAATCTTCTGTAAAGCAAAGGACACTGTCATCAGAACAAAATGACAGCCTACAGACTGGGATAGGATCTTCACCAACCCTATATCTGACAGAGGGATAATATCCAGAACATCTAAAAGAACTCAAGAAGTTAAAAAGCTATAAAGCAAGTAGTCCAATTTTTAAAAAGGGGTGCAGAGCTAAACAGAGAATTCTCAATAGAGGAATATCAAATGGCAGAGAAACACTTAAAGAAATGTTCAAAGTCCCTAGTTAGTTATCAGGTAAATGTAAATCAAAACAACCCTGAGATTTCACCTTACACCCATCAGAATGGCTAAGATCAAAAACTCAAGTGACAATATACACTGGAGAGGATGTGGAGAAACGGGAACCCTCCTCCATTGCTGGTGGGAATGCAAACTTATACAACCACTTTGTAAATCAATCTGGCACTTTCTCAGAAAATTAGGCATAGTGCTACCTCTAGATCCAGCTATACCACTCCTAGGCATATATCCCAAATATGCTCAAGTGTACAACAATGATATTTGCTCAGCCATGTTTGTAGCAGCTTTATTCATAATAGCCAGAATCTACAAACAACCCTGATTTCAATCAACTGAGGAACAGATAGAGAAACTGTGGTACATTTACACAATAGAGCAATCAAAAACAAGGAAATAATGATATACAGGCAAATGGATGGAACTAGAAAAGATCATTCTGAGTGAGGTATCCCAGAAGCAGAAAGACACACATTGTATATAATCACTTATAAGTGGATATTAGACATATAATATAGGATAAACCTACAAAGATCTGTACACATAAAGAAGCTGAGCTAGAAGGAGGACCCTAAATAAGATGAGAAATCCTCACTCAGAAAGGCAAATGAAAGGGACATCAGAAGAGGGAGAAAACTGGGAACAGGACAGGAGCCTACCACAGAGGGCCTCTGAAAGACTCTACTGACCGAGGTATAGAAGCAGAGTCTGAGACTCATAGCCAAACTTTGGGCAGAGTTCAGGGAATCATATTAAAGAAGGGGGAGGTCGAAAAACCTGAAGTGGACAGGGGCTCCACAAGGAGAACAGAGCTAAAAAATTAGGCCCTGCGGGCCCTGCAGAGACTGATACTCCAACTAAGCACCATGCATGGAAAAGACCTAAAACCCCTGCTCAGATGTAGCCCATAGACTCAGTCTCTAAGTGGGTTCACTAGTAAGGGGAACAGGGGCTGTCTCTGACATGTACTCAGTGGCTGGCTCTTTGATTACCTCCTCTTGAGGCAGGGGAAGCCTTCCTAGGCCACAGAGAAAGCCAGTCCTGATGAGACCTGCTAGGCTAGGATCAGAGGGAAGGGGAGGAGAACCTCCCCTATCAGTGGACTTGGGGAGAGGCATGGGAGGAGATGAGAGAAGGAATGTGAAATTGGGAGAGGATGATTGATAGGGTTACAGCTGGGATAAAATGAATAAACTATAATTAATAAAAAAATAATTTAAAAAAATTTAAAAATTAGAAAAAAGTGTTCAAAGAAAAAGCTATGAAAATATCATCAGCTATGTTATTAAATAATGTCAATACCTTTCCTGAACTTTATCCAAATAGATAATATGTAGCATGTACATTTCATTATATATAATTTACCCCAAACAAATAAACCAACATCATTCTAGTGCCCTTCCATTGCCTTGGGAAGATTTATACAACAAGCCATTATCTGGTTAGAAGTAATCAATGATGAGGGTGGTGGTTCCTGTAACATTATATTGTAGTATAACAATATACTGACCAACCAAATACATTTAGTTATTAATCTAAAATGGGCAGAAAATATTAACAGTGAATAAGGATTTGTTAATGCCTTGTTTTAAACCTTTATGTAGTGATAAAAGAGAAATTGCAAGGACACAACTTTAAAAGTTTTCATGACCAACCCTCAAATAGAATGCAAGACTACCAAGTTATTAACCCCTTCTGAGAGTCGCCTTTCTGTTACTGTGACAAATTACCAGGTGCGGCTCACCTAAAAAGCAGAAACATTTATGTGGTTCATGATTTACAGGTTTCAGTTGACTGCCATTTTTCTTGTTGCTCAGGGCCTGTGGCAGCTAAACACTTTCAGGCAGAAGTCTTTGAAGTACAGGGTCCTAAGGTCATTTTTTTGTGTTTGTAAAAAGAACCTTCTTCTGCTGGGCCCCTAAATCTCTCTTCACTTGCGTCTGAGCCTTCAAAACATGGGGCCTTGAGAGGCCTTTAAGATGCAAAGCACACAATATCGCTGCAGGAGCGTGTTTCTAAACATTACCAATCGGTTTCACCTTGTTTCTAAAACGTTCAAAAACAAAAAGTCACATCTCTAGATTCTTTTATCAACATAATTTTTATGAGATTCATGCAAGTATGTGTACATGGTTTTAAGTCATTTATTCATCAGCAGTCTTTTCATGAACAAAATTCTCATAAATATGTTGTTTCCAGATTTAGGCTACTTCAATTGGTGGTGTTCTTTTTAAATTACTGCATTTATTGCAATTTATTCAATTTGCATCCTGGCTGTGGCCCTCTCCCTCATCTCCTCCCAATCCCACTCTCATTCCCTCTCCTCCTATGCTCCAACCCTCATTCACTGATAGGGGAGGTCCTCCTCCTTTCTGTTTGACCCTAGCCTATCAGGTCTCATCAGGATTGATTGCATTGTCTTCCTCTGTGTCCTGGCAAGTCTGCACTCCCCAGGGGGAGATGATCAGAGATTCTTCAACCCAGGGGGAGGTGATCAGAGTTCATGCCAGAGAAAGCTCCTGTTCCCCTTACTAGGAACACCACTTGGAGAGTGAATCTATGGGCTATATCTAAGCTGGGGTTTTAGGCTCTCTTCATGCGTTGTTCTTAGTTGGGGTTATCATTCTCCTCAGGGCCAAAGGACAGTTGCTCAACCATGTTCCTAGAAGCTCTATTCATAATATCCAGAAGCTGGAAACAACTTAGATGCCCCTCAATGGAGGAATGGATACAGAAATTGTGGTATATTTACACAATGGAATACTACTCAGCTATTAAAAACAAGAAAATCATGACATTTTCAGGCAAATGGTGAGAACTAGAAAAGATAATCTTGAGTGAGCTATCCCAGAAGCAGGAAGACACACATGATATATATATATATATATATATATATATATATATATATATATATATATTCATAAGTAGTTTTAGACATATAACATAGGATAAACATACTAAAATCTATACTCCTAAAGAAGCTAAAAAACAAGGAAGAGCCTAGGGAAGATACCCAATCTTCACTCAGAAGAACAAACTCAATAGACATTGGAAGCAGAAGACAGGGAACAGGGTAGGAACCTACCACAGAGGCCTCTGAAAGACCCTACTGTTCAAGGTATCAAAGCAGAGGCTGAGATTCATAGTCAAACTTTGGGCAGAGAGCAGGGAACCATATGAAAAGTTCGGGGAGATGGAAATACCTGGAGGGGACAGGATCTTCAAATTTCGTGTTGTTCTAATCACACTGTGCACGTATACACTTCTCTGTGCACGTGGAGTTCTGCAGGTTGTGCCTATGAGAGTTGAATTCTGAAGTGATGGGCTATATGCACTTTTACATTTTCCTAATATACCCGTAACAGTACATGTTATCAGCCACACGTGAGGATGCTTCCTATTTCACATCTCTACCAACTTACGGTACTGTGAAATTCAAAATACAGCCATATACAAGGGAAAATAGATGTGTTATTTTGATCAGAGTCCCTGACAACTAAAGAAGTTACATAGTTTTCTGTATGCTAATTGAACATTTGGTGAAACATACATTCATATCACTTGTCCAAACTCTGGTTTTCTAATGGACTTTGTATATTTCTTACCTATATTTAAATAAATACAGCTTATATTTAACTGTATCTTCATATATATGGCATTTAATAATTATGCAGAGCTGTGTATGTTATTTATCTCCAAATATATTTTCTCTTCACTACTTTGTCAGTAAACTTTTAAAAACAATGTTCTTAATATTGTATAGCTCACTGGCTAGTAGTTTTTAATATTGAGTACTCTTTGTTGTTTATTATATGTTTCATATCAAAAGCTCATGAACATATTCTTCTACATTATCTTCTAAAAGCTTATTATGGTCTTTCATTTTTAATTTACTAATTAACTGGGAAATTATTGTGAATACATGGTAGGCCTGAAATTTCATTTTCCTTTCAGATGCATATAACTGTCATCATTATACTTACAGAAATCCTGTTTCTCCAAGTTTTGTGTTATCAGGCATAATAAGGTTGTAGTATTTATACATAAGATATAAAAGAGGTCACTATAAATTATTAGGTAGATAAATAATCAAGACAATGTAACAGCTAAAAGTAAAAACAAAACTAAGGTGAATAAAAATATTCATATAACTAACCTAAATGAAAGAGGTACCAAATTAAAATCAAAAGTGTAAGGGAGGTAGGCAGGAGAATTGCTACAAATACCAATCAGATCCAGAAGATAATTAGAAAAAGTTCTGAACACCTACATTCTCAAAAAGCTGTAAAATTTTAAAGAAATGGTTAAATTTCTCAACTTATGTGACTTACCCAAGCTAAATCAAGAAGATATAAACAGCATAAAGAGATTAATAACAAGTTATAAGGTCATTAGAGCAATGGCCCATGGCACAGTCATTTCAGAACTAAAGGGATTCATTACAAAAAGTTGACTAAATCTTTGAAGAAAAACTCACATCCATGTCCCTCCATAGAAAAGAAAGACAAGCTGGGCAGAAGTGGCATGCGGCCACCTTTAACCCTAGCACTCAGGAGGCAGAGGTAGGTAAATCTGTGAGTTCAAAGCCAGTCTAGCCTACAGAATGAGTTCCAGGACACTACATTAAAAGGTGATGGGCATCACAGACCACCACAGAATGATCAGCCTCATGGACTTCAACCATGGCATTGATATGCAAATGAATGGTATTAAAGATCGTATTGACAAGAAAAGCAATCTGGGCACACAGTACCAAGTGTACTGCGTTTTATTTGATATAGTGGGGCCCATGACTTAAAAAGAAATAAAATCAAAGTAGAATCGGTGCCAATTAGAGGAGTCCTGGTGGTAGGAGAAATGGTGATAGGAGCCAGTCATTAGGGTGAGATGTCATCAAGTTTACTTAAACATGTAATAAAAAGTCTCAGCAAAGTCTCTTATTTCACACATTTACTAAAACTAGCAAAGGACCTGTAAAATCAATGGCATTGTTAGCATGGCTATCATCAAAATGACACAAAATAGAAAGTATGAGTGTTCATTCATGTGTGATCAAAGGGAATCCTTAGGAAGGAGATGGCTCAGTGGTGAAGTGCTTGCCATGTAAGCCTAAAGACAAGAATTCATTTTTCCTTAGTCTATGTTAAATGCTACATGGGCTTATTAGCCCACCTATGATTCTAGCCCTTGAATGCTGATGCAGGTGATGCTCAGAACAAATTGGGTAGTGAGACTTCATATAGGAATGGTCAGGGTTTAACTGAGAGACCCTCAATTTAAAGAATAATATGGAAGAGTGGCTGAGAAAGATTCAAACACCAACCAACCTCAGGCTTCCACATTCACATGCCCAAATGATCATGCATACCCACATACCTGTGTATCACATACATGCAATCATGCATAAACTCATGCACACCACAAATATCACACACACACACACATAAAGGAGAAAAACAAAGAGAACAAAGGAGTCCTGGCCACTGCTGGTGATGATATGATTTAGTAGAGACATTTTGGTATGGTATCTCTGGGCATATATGCAAAGAAATTGCAATCTGGTTCTTAAGGAGGTATCTGCACCTATGTTTTTATCACAACATTATTCACAATTCTGAAACTATGTGTTGAATGGTGAATGGGTATATCATATGGTAGGTATACAGTTGCCATGGAATATTACTCCTTCAAAAATAAGGATACAACAGTATTTACAACAATATGATGAACCTAGAGGATAATACGCCAAAGTAATCAAGGCAGAGGCAGAAAAGGGCTGCATTAGCACAAAAAGTCCAATATAAAACAGGTAGATACCTAGATCCTTAGTGGAAACATGGTTATTGCAAGTCTCAGACTTTGAGTTGAAGGGAAAACCAGAGACCAATTGTCTTTTTAATACAAATCTCCTTAGAAGAGTCATCAGCATAAATACACAGTGACATGGCAGGGTTCTGGAGGATGCCCAAGCCCACAGGGTTAAGCAGTGGTCCCCATTTATAAGTTACAGAGGGATGTGGGGAGGGCCCATGCTATGTAGTTGATGGATAACCAATAATAAGTGCTAACGGTCAGGTTGACTCTGATCAAGGAGACAGTGGAAAAAGTAAAAGGTCACCCCTTCAGCTAACTTGTGGTTTTCATATGACTGTACCACCCTCAATCCCTCATAGCTTAGATTACTCAGTAAACATCCTTTTGGGAAGTGAGAACTGTAGCCTCGGCCACAGAGGGGTTTCTGACATTTCCTTTAGAGCAACTATGAGCTTGGAGAACAAAAGGGAGGTCAATGCAGGCAAGTGAGACCTGAGGATCCCCTGGTCCAAATCTAACATCTATCAGGGACAGCAAGGAATTTATAAATGTCAACAGCTGCACTTTCCAAAGCTTTCCTACTTAAACACCGAACATAAATTTTGATTTTTTTTTATTTATAAAATCTATTTTATGCTTACTAGGTACTCGCAATGAATTTCTTTTGAATTTGTAATTAGAACTCAAATTTAAATGAAGTTAAATTTTATTTAGTTTTTTGGATCTTTTCCTTTATTTATCTATTTACTTACTTAATGAGTTTATAGCCTGAATCCAGACCTCTCTCTCCTCTCTTTCCAGGCACACCCTCATGCCCCACTCCCCATTTACTCCCCTCAGTGAAGAGGAGGATGGCAAGGCATACCAACCCCTCACCCCTGGCATCTCAAGCACCAGCAGGACTGAGTATATCATCTCCCATTGAGGCCCGACATGTCAGCCCAGCTAGGGGAAAGAGATCCAAGGTCAAGGAACAAAGTCAGAGACAGCACTGCTCCCACTGTTAGGGGACCCACATGGTCACCAGGCTTCACAACTGCTACACATGTGTAGGGGTTCTAGGTCCAGCCTGTGCATGCTCTTTGGTTGGTGGTTCTATGTCTATGAGGCCCCATGGGCCCAGGTTAGTCTATTCTGTACCACATACCTGATCCTGACCCTGTTACCCTCCCCATCCACTCTTACAATATTTCCCTCCCTCCATCTACTTCAGATGTCTATTTTATTTCCTCTTCTGAGTGGGATTCAAACAGCCTCCCTTGGGCCCTCCCTGCCTTCTTTAGGTCTATGAATTATCCTGTACTTTATGGCTAATACCCACTTATAAATAACCCAATTAAAATGGGGTATAGAGCTAAACAGAATTATCAACAGAGGAATCTCTAATGGCCAAGAGCCAATTAACAAAATGTTCAACATCCTTAGTCATCAGGGAAATGCAAATCAAAATGACCCTGAAATTCTATCTTAAACCAATCAGAATGGCAAAGATCAAAAACTCAAGTGGCTGATCACCCCCTCCCCCAGGAGGGGAACAGACTTACCAGGCCACAGAGGAAGACAATACTGCCAGTCCTGATGAGACCTGATAGGCTAGGGTCACAGAGAAGGGGAGGAGGACCTTCTCTATCAGTGGACTTGGAGAGGGGCATGGGAGGAGATGAGGGAGGGAAGGTGTGATAGGGAAGGAGGGAGGGAGGGGGCTACAGCTAGGATACAAGGTGAATAAACTGTAATTAATATAAAAATATTTTTTAAAAAAATTAATAAAAGAAAAAAGAAACTCAAGTGACAGCACATGCTGTGGAAGAGATGGAGAAAGGAGAACACTCCTCCATTGCTGGTGGGAGTGCAAACTTGTACAACCACTGTGGAAATCAATCTGGAGGTCTCTCAAAAAAATGGGAATAGATCTACCTCTAGAGTCAGCTATACCATTCCTGGGCACATCCCCAAAAGATGCTCCACCATACTAGAAGGACACTTGCTCAACTATGTTCATAGTGGCTTTGTCAGTAATATTCAGAAACTGGAAACAACCAAGATTTCCGTCAACCAAAGAATAGATAAAGAAAATGTGGTACATTTACACAAGGGAATACTACTCAGCTGTTAAAAACACAAAAAAAAAACATCAAGCAATTTGCAGGCAAATGGATAGAACTAGGAAAGAACATCATAAGTGAGGTGATCCAGACCCAGAAAGAACTAGGCTTAAAAAAAAAACTAAGTTTCCATCGCTCACTGCTCTTAAATCATTACAATGTGTGGATGTTGAGGAAAAAGTGTGTATGGTATATTCAGAGGAATTTATCACAGGGGCTAAAGAGATGGTTCAACGCTGTTCTTGCAAAGAACTGCAGTTTGACTCCCAGCACCCATATTGCAGATCACAATCACCTGTAACTCTAACCTGAGGGAACCTGAGAATAAGGCATACACACGCAGGGGCACACAAATATACATAGTTTCAAAGTAGTTTTAGGAAGAAAAGTATTACTGCCTCCTTTATAGCCAGCTCATTCTCTACAAGTTTTTTTTTTTTTAATACAGATCCATCATAACAGATCCCAACAGAGTGGTTGATAAGTAAATGCAAAGAATATATAATTATCGTGGATCTCCTGCAGACATCACTTACAAGGATGAAGACAATGATATCTATTATTAGAAAGTCTAGATGTGACAAGGATATGACTACAAAAACTGTTGCAGACCATACTCAGTCTGATCATCAAACATCATGAGTGCATCAATTGTACGCACTTCGGTGAGAATTGGAGAAGATGATCATAGAGTTGGGACATTGAATGGATGTTAACATTCACAAAGAAATCTTCTGCAAGAGTGGGGCTTTTGTTTCTCTCAACATGCCACATGATTGGAATGATCACAATGCTTAAGCAAAACGATAGAATCCTGTGGTTATCTGCTCACATGAAAGTGCACGCCACAAATGAAAGGTTTATATTCACCTCTCCCACTTAGCTTCTAAAATTGTTGAATCGCTTCTTTTCCTCATTAAAAATGAAATAATTTTTACTGTTTATTTTTATAAAGTGTTTACAGCTTGTGTATATTGATTGAGAGTAAAATACTTCTTTCGCTCTCTATGAACATGCATATGTGCATTTTCACATTTGCACATATGTATACGGCGTAGATGTCAGGTGACTTTTGTTTTGTTTTGTCATTCAGTCACTCACAGGTTCTCCAACATGCTTTCTGAGACATGGTGTGTCAACCTGGAACTCACAGGTTCTTCTAGGTTGGCTGGACAGTGGACTCCCTGGAGCTTCCTGACTATGTTCCCACCTGCTGCGGTTCCTGACTTTTGACATGGCAATGTTGACTACAGCCAAGTTACTCATGCTTACATTCCAACTGATTTACTGTCAGGTGCCTCTCTGGCATAGCTTGCAAATTTTTCTTCATGTTTCAGATTTTGACTAGCTTTTGACACAATTTCGGTATCTATGGTGATTAAACTCCTGTAGAAATACCCATGACCTATGTTATAATAAAGGACCACTTCTTGAGTTAATGTGCATGTCTGTTGAATGCGTGCTGTAGCATGCTAAAATTCAGTCATAATCCTTGGGCTTGAGAATGATGTAGTCAAAGGAACTGAAGATGTTAGAAAAGCTGAGAAGAAGTGGTGTAAAATGATGTATGTGAGACCTGGGGAACCCTGGGAATTGGTTAAGCAAATACCATCATAGGAATAAGACTAGAAGTACTTCTGGCCAGAGCACAGAGCTTCTGGCCTTGACCTCTGACCTCCTGCTGTCAGACATGACCTCTCAGTGATGCCTGAACCAGCCACCCCCTAAGATGCCAACTCTGGTACACTACAAAAAGCCAAGAGCTTCTACTTTTCTAGATGAATAATGATTTTAATTTAACTGTCTTTTTTTCCCCCTGTGCTTGCCAGAATCTTGTTCATATTATAATTTCATTTTTGGGAAAGGGAAGATATAACTGCTTTACTGCTTAAAACAGTATATTGGACTTTGGGAATCTTTGATAAGTTTCCAAGATTCAATGGTAGCCTGCAGAACTCTGTGTGAAAAGTGTGGCTGCTGCTTCCTCTGTGTGCTAGTAATTAAATACAATACATTGAACAAATTCAAATAGGGAAATAAAGGTAAAATGCACCTCTCTCTCTATTTTTAACTTACTTTTCATATTTAATATATATTAATTTGAAAATAAACATTGATAGAATAGAGGTAAATATTGTTAATAGCTGTCAAGTTCACCAATGTTTATGGAAAACTTTGAATTGAGAGTCTGGATAGAAATACTTCCTAGAGTAGAGAAGTTACCATTGTGAATAAAGCCTCTTTGAGGACTAAGAAAATTCTAAATTTCATGCAAAAATTTTCATTAATACCTATCTCAATTACTATTCAATCGGGTTTCAATTTATCTTCCCTGGAGATCTTCCCTGGAGTGCTACCTTGATACTGAAGCATACATTTTAGAATAGTCACTAAACTCAGCCTACTCTTCATCGTCCACATCTGGCTATCTTTCTCATGCTCCACACATCTGGAAAAAGCACCACCACCTGATCTTTTACACAGAGAACACCTGGGAAGTGTCCTCTTTGATATCTCTTTTTCCAGTCAGAACCTTATACAGCAGCTCAGATGTCTGTCAAACTATCTGCAATTTTACTATAGCTGTCCTATTAGCCTCTATTTTTATTTACTAAAAGAGTTTCCACTTCATTGTTCTTCTTGCATCCACCCTGGCTCTTTTCCAGCCTGCTTCCTACTCCACAGTGACTCACACACACTCAAGACAAATTGGGACCTATCACCCCAATCATAAAAAAAGCTATTTTTTGGGTCATAGAATATGGCAAAAATTATTTATATGGCAATAAGGTTGAGTATATTCTAGTTCTCACACAACCTTGGAGGCAAACAGAGCAGGGGTGGATTTGGGGGAGAGGAAAAGGGAAGAGTTGGGGCTGAGAGGAGGCGAGGGAGGGGAAAGTGTGGTTGGAATTACTTTATGAGAGAAGAACCCATTTACTTTTCTTTTCCTTTTTTTGTGAGACAGGGTTTTCTCTGTATAGCCTTGGCTGTCATAGACTCAATTTGTAAACCAGGCTGGCCTCCAACTTACAGAGATCCATCTACTTCTACCTCCCCAAGTGCTGCAATTACAGGTGCGCGTCACCACACCCAGAAGAATCTATTTTTAATCAGAAAAAAAATGTTTAAGGCTATCTTGCTCTCAACTGGAACAAATTTGCCTCATCCAAAGGATTTTCAATTTTGGAGTTTTTTTTATTGTATTAAATTGGGGTGTAGTTATTATTTTCATTTAGTAAGTAGATTTTTAGGGATGTTATTATGTATTGTAAAATGCATGAGAACCCTACATATGCCAACATATACACATACACCTGTATACACACACATAAACACATACAAACATGCATACATGCACACATTGTCCCCATGCACACAGATAAAAAGGAGATCCAAATGTCTGAAGTGATGAGCCTGGGAGCCTTGCTCTGCAGACTCAATCTTCAGTCATAATGTGAGGAACATTGCAATGTTCTCCTCGGAACACTCTTCTAGCTGGAATGCTTGTCATAGAATCTATCTGCCAGTCCTTCCCCTAAAGCCTGTCTCCTCACACAACGTGACACTCCTTCCGGAACAGCCTGTTAAGCAATGACTAATAAGAGAGCGGGGGATACGGACTGGGCCATGTTCACCTTACTTGTCCTTTGGCAAGTGATTTAAGCCTGGCATCAGCCTTATTCCCCTTGGCCAGGGGTTGATCCCAACACCATACCCTCCACAGGATCTGAACCCTAGTTAACAGCCCAGATGCACTCTGCAATATTGATTATTCTTTCAGCTTGGTGTTCCATGTTGCACCCCTATCTAGGGTTTTGAGACAGCCTTAACATCTGTACAGGTCTCCACTTGAAATATATTTTTCCCGATGATCTAATTAACCTGAACTCCTCTTTTGGAATACCACCAGTATCTAAGGCCCTCTTCTACGTTCCTGAATAAATTGTCATGGGCCTTCCCTTCAAATTACTACCCTATGGAGCATTAAGAATACAATGTTGAGGTCTTTGATCCACTTGGACTTTAGCTTTGTGCAAGGTGATTAATATGGATCTATTTTCATTTTTCTGCATACAGATATCCAGTTGGACCAGCACCATTTGTTGAAGATGCTGTCTTTTTTCCATTGAATGGTTTT
>JAQQSO010003279.1:0-13673 GCA_028658305.1 Pachyuromys duprasi
TTGGCATGCTCCTGTTCTGTTGCTTGTTTTCTCCTCCGCTCAATGTCCATCCCATTTGTTCATTCAAACAAGCATTGATCATACCAACCTGGGTCCTCCTTCTTGTATATCCTCTCTGGGTGCGTAGATTTCAGCTTGAACTTCCTATCCTATAGGTTTATATAAGTGAGTATATACCATATGTTTCTTTCTGCTTTTGAGATACCTTACTCAGTATGATCGTTTCCAGGTCCCAGACTTTAATTTCTTTATTTCTTCCCTAACCCAGCTGTCATTGAGTAGTGAGTTGTTCAGTCTCTATGTGTGTGTAAGCTTTTTGCTATTTCTGTTGTTGTTGAGGTCCAGCTTTAGTCCATGGTGGTCAGATAGGATAAAAGGGATTATTTCAATGTTCTTGTATCTGTTGAGGCTTGCTTTGCGACCAACTATATGGTTTATTTTGGAGAAGTTTCCATGAAGTGCTGAGAAGAAGGTAAATTCAGTTGTGTTTGGATGAAAGTTTCTGTAGATGTGTTAGGTCCATTTAATTCATTACTTCTATTGTTTCTTTGTTTAATTTCTGTTTTGTTGACTTGTCCTTTGTTGAGAGTTCTCCCACTACTAACGTGTGGAGATATATGTGTGGTTTCAGTTTTATTAGTGTTTCTTTAACAAATGTGGGTGCCCTTCTATTTGGAGCATAGATGTTCAGGATTGTGATGTCTTCCTGGTGGAATTTTCCTTTGATGAGTATGAAGTGTCTTTCCCCATCTCTTTTGATTAATTTTAGTTGAAAGTCTATTTTATTAGATATTAGAATGGCTACTCCTGCTTGCTTCTTGTTCCCATTTGCTTGGAAAACCGTCCAGCCCTTTACTCTCAGGTAATGTCCATCTTTGTGGCTTAGGTGTGTTTCTTGTATGCAACAGCTTGTTGGATCTTGTTTATATATCCATTCTGTTAGTCTGTGTTTTTTTTATTGGAGAGAGATTAATGACCAGTGGCTGTTAGATTCTTTGATATTGATGTTGGCAGTGGTAGTGTGTTTGTGTGCTTGGCTACTTTTAGTTTTGCTGTAGTGAGTTTATTTGTTTCCTGTGTTTTTCTGAGAGTAGTTAGTTTTCTTGGGTTGTATTTTTTCTTCTAGTATCTTCTGTAATGCTGGATTTGTGTGTAGGTATTGTTGGAATTTGTTTTTGTCACTGAATATCTTGTTTTCTCCATCTGTGGTGACTGAGAGTTTTGCTAGGTATAGTAGCCTGGGCTGGCATCTGTGTTCTCTTAGGGTCCGCATGATATCCATCCAGGCCCTTCTGGCTTTCATGGTCTCTTTTGAGTAGACAGGTGTGATTCTGATGGGTTTGCCATTATATGTTACTTGGCCTTTCCCCCTTGCAGCTTTTAATATTTTTTCTTTGTACTGTATACTTACTGTTTTGATTATTATGTGGTGGGAGGATTTTATTTTCTGATCTAATTTATTAGGTGTTCTGCAGGCCTCTTGTATGTTTATAAGCCTCTCCTTTGAATTTGGGAAATTTTCTTCTATAATTTTGTTGAAAATATGTTCTGGGTGTTGGAAACAGGAATCTTCTTTTTCCTCTATTCCTATTATTCTTAAGTTTTGTCTTGTCATGTTGTCTTGGATTTCTTGGATGGTTTGTGTCAGGAATTTTTTAGATTTATTATTTTCTCTGATGGATACATCAATTTCTTCCATTGTATCTTCCATACCTGAGATTCTTTCTTCCATCTCTTGTAGTCTGTTGATTATGCTTACCTCTGTAGTTCCTGTTTTCTTTCCTACGTTCTTCCTCTCCATGATTTCCTCTGTTTGTGTTTTCTTCAGATCTTGCACCATTTTGTTGATTTCCTTCATTTGTCTGACTGTATTTTCCTGTTTTTCCTTCAGTTCCTTTACCTGTTTGTTTGAACATTCCTCTGTTTCTTTTATTTCTTTCAGTGATTTAATTCTTTCCTCTCTGAAGGCCACAAAATGTTTGGCTTCATCTTCTAGTATTTCTTTACAGATGACCATAATCTGTTTGACTTTATCTTCCTCTAGTTCTTTACGCATTTTATTTGTTTCCTCCATTATCCTCTTCATAAACATAGATGTAAGGTCATCTTCTTGAATTTCACTTATGTTAGGGTGTCCAGGGATAACTGGATAACTGGGTTCTGGAGATGCCATATTGCTTTGCCTTTGGTTGGTTGGGCTTTTACACTGGCCTCTGCCCATCTAGCTGTCTCAGGTGTTGCCTGTTAATTTCTGGTGCCTGCTGGAGTCCTGGGCTGGGGAGAATCCCCTTGGCAGGGTTCTGAAGGAGGCTTCCTCAGCTTTTTGGGTATGGTCAACCGAATAGCCGTGCTTCTCGGGAATTGTCACAGTTCACCTCAGGCATATGGACCTGTGTGGTAACTGTGGTGTTCAGGAAAGCTCTCCTCTCGTCAGAAGTCCTAGAGATGGCTGCCCTCCTGCTGGGTTTCTTGCTCTGAATTTAGTGAGCTGCTGCTGCTGTTCTTATGCTGTGCTGGGCATAGCACTCCTGAAGAACCAGGGAGCCCCGTGGTTTCATCAGTTTAGCTAGGGATAACTGGCTACACCTTGGAGCAGTATCTGAGGGCTGCTCAGTGGCTCTCAGGCTTCTGTAGGTCTGAGGTTGGAGCTCTGTGCCCCAGTACTCTAGCAGCAATCAATGGCAGGTGAGTATGGCACTCATGCACGCAGTAAGAAGTCAGAGTGTAGAACCTGCAGGCACAAAGAAACCTTTCTGAAGCTGGGTGTTCTGAGGTTGGACCTGATGTTTCCTCCACTGTGGGGTTTCCTCCCAACAGGGACACCCAGTCTGTGGTGTTTTGGGTTCTGCAGTTCTCTCTGGGATGGTGAGTAGAACACATAGGCACAGGCATGTAGCTCTGCCTTGCTGGCGACTGGGCACCTGCAGGAACCCAGGAACTTTTCCTGCAATGTTTCGGGATGGGGGTGAGGCTGAGTGCTCTGACGTCAGACCTGCTGTTCCTCTCACCAAGGGGTTTCCACCCAACAGAGAAACTCAGTCTGGGGCCCTCAGTTCTGTCTGAGATGGTGAGTTGGGCACACAGGCAAGACTGTGCTGGCAGCTGCGCACCCCACTCTGGGCTGGCAACTGGGTGCCTGCCGGACCCCAGGTCCTTTTCCAGGGATTGTCTGGGTGACCTAAGGTCTGTCCCGATCACTTCCTGCACTGTAGGGTTTCCTCTCAACTGGAAATCCAGAGATTTTCAGTGTTGTGGGACCCACAGTTCAGTCTGGGATGGTGATCAGAGCACGCCTGTGTGTGGCATCTAGTGGGACTTGGAAACTCTTCCAGCATTTATCTGGGTAATCTGAAGCTGGTTAAATCCCACACTGTGAGGTTTCCTCTCACGTGGGAAACACAGTCGCTGATGTTTTAGGGCCCAGAGTTCTGTCTGCTGGTCATTGTGCAGACCCTGCTGTGCTGCTGGTCAGAAAAAGTGTCCTCCCGGCGCCTCCATCTTGGATCTCTTCTGAAATGTTAATGTTAGAATAAGAAAATTTTTTTCAGCCAATGAAAATAATGAATTTTTTTTCAGAGAGACATTTCTACATGAGCTAAGTTGAGAAACTTTACTCCATCAAGACAGTAACTTTGCAAAAAAAAAAAGGGTGGGGGTGAGTGATGGCCGTGGTCAATTACTGACTGCTTCAAAATAGCTATTAGAGAAGAATTTGAGTGCCCCCAATCAAACTAATTAATGTCTGTGATAGATATGCCAATGGCCCTGTGCTTATACATTTACTTATGCACTTGACTCTCAAAGTCTAACCCCACAATATGTACAATTAAAATGGAACTTCTTAAAAGCTAAAACAAAACCCTTCATTGCCAGAGCTCTGTCTTAATCAGTCAGCATGTGACATGATAACAGGAATGCACCTGTGCTTGAAAACTGGTAAAAGCAAAAGTAGGTTTTATGTGTTCTACCACAAAAAAGTATGAATTGTAACGACTGTTTTAACACAATGCGCGCATACTTCAAAACATCACATTTTACACCATAAATATATATAACATGCCAAATAATAAATAATGGAAATATAAATGGGTAATAAAATATGTGTGGGCTCCTTCTCCAGGAATATTCACTACGTTTCATGGGTTTGGAAACAGATTCCTCTTTAATGGTTGAGAAGCAGAAGCTTGGAGCCTCAGTACTCTTGCTTTTCCCACTCCCCGCAAAGGTCAGGCTTAGAAGTGAGCCATAGTCAGCTGCCCCGTAGCCCAGACTATCATCACATCACACTTCCTCATAGGAAACACTGCTGAGGACAGAAAAAAAGAAACCCAAAGCCATGGTTCAGGCACTCGGACAAAATGGGAATACACAAAGTCCACTATTCCTCTATAGTGTAAAATCCACTTGTCAAGCAAATTCATTAGAAGGTGGTATTCACATTGCAATAACCTCTTTGGTGGGCCTGGGACTTTTTTTTCTTTAAGTTACCATGATTTTGAAAAAAATTACAATAAAGAACCTCTAACCTCAGATTTCCGTGGTATGTGTAAATGGTATATAGCTTGTTGGTCAGCATCCTAACTTACCGTAACCTAACTACACATAACTTGGAAATTTAGGCAATGGTGACACCTAGGGGGAAAAAAGTCCATTCTTATCAAGGAAATATTAGGTGTCCAAACTTTAGACTGCCTTATAGTCAACATAGGTTGGCTCTAGGTTTATATCACAAGCCTGAACTACTGTGAGGAGTTTTAAATTGTCAATAATGTGCATGCAAATGTGTCTATGTGGGGTATGTGCACATAAGTACAGTTGGCCCCAAAGGCCAGAAGAGAAAGTCAGATCCCTCAGAGCTGGGGTTACAGGCAGTTATGAATCACTGGGTCTGTGGGTACTGGGAACTGAACTCCACTTCTCTGCAAGAGCAATGTGCATTTTTACCACATCTCTCCAGACCCTGAAATGTAATTAAAATGCTGCCCCAGTCTAAGGAATCCCAGGGCAGACAGAGCCGGCTGGGCTCCATAAGTGTTCTTGACCTGCCTTGATTTGCAAACAGGAGCACACATTAACTTGAGCCATTTCCTACAGGAGCATACACTAAGGAAAATAGGAAAAAAATGTGGCCAGTGAAAAGCAACCACAAAGGGGCTGGAGAGATGGCTCAGTGGTTAAGAGCACTGTCTGTTCTTCCAAAGGACCCAGGTTCAATTCCCAGTACCCATATGGCAGCTCATAACTGTCTGTAATACCAATTCCAAGGGATCTGACACCTTCATACTAATGCACAAAAAATAAAATTAAATAAGTTATTTTTTAAAAAGGAAAAGAAAAGCAGCCACAAATTTTGTAACTACACAAGTAGGAACCTCCAGCAGAGCAGACATAATGAGGCAACTAACTGGAACCAATCAAATATATTTTCCTTGTAATGGTTCGCCACTCACTCTAGAAAGCCCTCCCTCCCCTTCTCTAGGGGAGGTTCTGCATGCCCTTGATATGAAGCTTTCTAATTCATGAATTGCTGTTTGCTCAAAAACTTGAAATGTGTATTATGCCTTAACTCATATATTTTAACATCATTCAGCATCTAAAACTAAGAGTCTGCAGAGTTCATCAAGGAAAAACATAAATCCCATTACATATCCCTTATTTAGCATATGATTCGAAAAGATTGTCAAACCTTATATCTTTTACTTGACATAAAATGACAGTGAGCCAGGCATGGGGGAGCATGTTTGTAATCCCAGCACTCTGGGAGGCAGAGGCAGGCAGATATCTGTGAGTTCCAGGCCAGCCTGGTCTACGAAGCAAGTCCAGGACTACCCAGACTACCTCTGGGTAGCCAAGGCTACCCAGAGAAACCCTGTCTTGAAAAAAGCCAAAACAACAACAACAAAAAAGTCTCTCTTCCTCATGTGTGGGATGCCTGTCCATGAGGGCCTGTGGATACCACACCCAGGGCCATAATACTTCTAAGGGCCTTTGAAGGGAAAAATACAAATGAGTTACGTTTTACTGTAATTTTATACCAGAGCACAATAAAATGCATTTTTAAAATATTTTTATGACAAAAGGACTTCAGACCCCATAGAAGCCAGAGTGTCTCAATCCTGTTCTTTGCACCTTATTTACTAGGAACCCAGGAGCCATTTTTGATGGGTTCCTAGAAAACCAAAAGAGGCCACTGCTGCTGAAAGTGTCCCATGTGGCCAGCACGGCTGTGGATACGGTTTGTATTACACAGGAGGACAGGTGATTCTCCAAGAAGTTGCATCCATTCTGGCCGTGCTGACATTTAAAAACCTAAAGAGAAGATGGTTCGGAAGACACACTGCCAACCCTCTGGATTTCTTTCTGAAGCTAGTAGGACACAAATGCCAAGATCAAATGCCAAGGTCAGGGAGCCTCCAGCCTGAATGAGCACTGCCTAGTCAAACCCTCTATGTGGACAGAAGAAATCCCGTTTTTCCCCAGGCCATACTTTAAGCTGCCTGTGCTCACCCCCAACACACACACACACACTTTCTAGTCCAAGAGACCTATCCAGGCTGCTTCCTTCAGTTCCATAAGATAACGATGCCCCCTCTCCTCCCCGCCCCCAAAAAAGAGCCACCGCTTCTTCAGTGTCACAGTCTACTGACCGAACACCAAAACCCAGGTCCCCAAAAGGCAGCCCCAGTTCTGACATAGTCCCCCACCCACACACCGTGGAGGCTGCTCACAACCAGATCTGCACAGCCAGAAACCAAGACTAATAAATCATTGTCCACTCTCATGCAAGCTATTATTTTTTTAAAAAAATAATAAGTTTAGGAGCAAAAGGAAAACCAAAACATGTGAGAACGCGTCTAATAGAAAAAGCTTACAAAGAGATTTGGGAGTTCTAACGACTCCAAGGAGCAGGTGAGAGGTCTCAGAGCCTGACAGTAGTGGGACAGCCTGATTGACAGGATCGATCCCTTCTTTCCTCCAAGACCACCAGGCCCTGTATCCACTCGCCTCTGGTCCCTGGTGCCAGGCTGTTGAGGTGTAGGAGCTGAGAGTTCCCTCTTGCTTTAATGTGTTTCAGGGAAGGAAAAAAAGCCCTCACAAAAGCCATCAATTACCAAGACTGTCAGCACCTCGGAGGTGTGGGGACAGTGACAGGGTTAGGTAAAAGCCTTAGGGGCTACACTGAAAGAGTTCCCGGAAGTGTTAAACCACTCTTTACAGCTGCACCTCCTGTTCCCTGTTACACCCCCCTTGGAAGGACATGTTTTTCTTTTCCTGTTAACTTTCACAAGGAGGTTTGCGGTCGGTGCAGAAAGCAGCACAATGACAGGTCTTTACTGTCTCAGCTGTCACTCATTAGGGAGATTGGTCCTCCCTGAAGCTTGAAGCGCTTTCTCCCCTGTCTCCAGGCAAACACAAACTGCTTGGTGCTTCATAAGGAGGCATCTTCTCAGAAAACGGCAGTCCCTCCCTGCTGGAACTAAGAAAAAAAATATATGGACCATTCTCAGGTACCTCATATTGTTCCATCCATTCAGAGATTAAGGGGGAATTCTGAAGGTCACTCAGGCTAAAATTTTTCAATCCATAAAAAAATTTCAGATCAGTCTTCTAATGGAAATTGCCTTACAGCAAATAAGAATTAAACTATGGTTCTTTCAGCCCCTTCCAAACAAACGCTTCCAACAAAAATTCACCAAAGTGACCCCACAGTCTGTCAAAGTGCACAAACATTCCTTGGTAGGCAATTAAATAATGTACGAGTAGGTTAATTCAACCAAGGAGCAAACTAAGAATGCAAAATAACCCAATCACTCATTTGATGGAACATATCCATTCTTGTGTTGCTCACCGGTTATTTCTTGAGTGTGCACTCTCTGACAGGACATGTGAAAGGCATCCAGAATACAAGAATCAAAGCTGGGTAGGGGGGGCGGAGAGGATCTGAGAGAAGCTAAGGGGAAAGAATATAACCAAAATACCACAGCCACATTGCCATAATCCTGGAGACAACTTGCATACAATAGAATTTCCCCTGAGAGGTTCCACCCAGCAGCAGATCAAAACAGATGCTGAGACTCACAGCCAACCAGTGGGCAAAGTGTACGGAGTCTTGTGGAAAAGAGGGAGAAGGGTAAAAGAACCTGGAGGTGAGAGGAGCTTCATAAGAAGACCACAGAGCCAACTAACCAGGGCCAAGAGGGCATTGAAGAACCCGGAGCACCAACCAAGGACCATGCATGGACTGGACCTAGGTCCCCTACACAGATGTAGGCAATGAGCAGCTCAGGCTTCATGGGGGTCTCCTAATAAGAGGATCAGGGGCTGTCTCTGATGTGGACTCTGTTGCCTGCTTTTTTGATCACTTCCCCCTGGCAAGGCTGCCTCTCCAGAACATAAGGGAAGAGGACTCGCTCAATCCTGATGCGACTTGATGAGCCAGGGTGAGTGGGTAGATGGTTGTTCCCCTCTTCTGTAGAATAAGGGAGGAGGGAGAGAAGGTGAGACTGGGAAGAGAGGAGGGAGGGGGCTACAAAGGGGATGTAACGTGAATAAATAAACTAATTTTTTAAAGAAGAAAAATAAAATTTGTGCATACAAACAAAAGCTACCTCAGAGGAAAATGGCGCTATAGAAGATGCACTCTTGCTACAGGAGAAGCAAGCCATGTGAATTCAAGAGCAGAAGTTACATTAAGCTGTGGACAGAGGGAAGCTGCCCGCTTTTGAGAGTATCTGAGGCCTCACTTTCCATACACTGGCATGGGAGGAAACCAGGCACCAGCTGCTCCACAAACATAGTCCAGGCTCCAGAGTAATGGTTCTCAAGCTTCCCAATGCTGCGACCCTTTAATACAGTTCCTCACGTTGTGGTGACCCCAACCATAAAATTAGTTTCATTGCTACTTCATAACTGTAATTTTGTTAATTATGAGCCGTAATGTAAATATCTGATATGCAGGATAGTTGATATATGTGACCCCTGTGAAAGGGTCTTTTGACCTTAAAGGGGTCATGACCCACAGGTTGAAAACTACTCCTCTAGAACAAGTTCCCAGAGAAGTGTTGCGCATCCAAACCCAGGGTAAACAACACCAGCAGGCAGGGGCCTCAGTGTGCCTGACACCTTAGACACCGGTAAAACAGCCTACTTAGCTTTCCTAAATCTGCTCAGCTTTGTTCTTATCATCTACAGGGCGCGGTAAGGGAGGAAGATGTGCATGGTCCTTACCAAGAGCTTATTTCTGCTTAGAGGCAGGAAGCAGTCAAATATGGCATGCATGGTATAATTACCAACACAAACAGAACAGCATTTAGTTAAACTGTCAAACTATTTTTGAGTGACTTTTGAGTCAACCCCAAAAACGAGTTGAAGAAAGTGTTGTGTCTATGAATTCTAAAGCAACTCACACTAGTAGCAGTTTTTCAGATCACTAAAAATGGAACACACACACACACACAGAGGTGTTTTGCTTCCTGGAACTCATAGAGATAACAGGGCCAGCAGCTCCAACTTAATTAGCACCTATTCATCTGAAGGCCTCTCAAGGTGAGTTGTGAAAGACAGGCAGTCATTTGTTCTCCCAGCCAAGAGTGTTAAGGTAACAGATGAAAAGAAACAAGAAAGACCCCATTTTAGATGTGCCAAAGGAAAACTACGACACAAGAACAAATAACCTTGAGTCTCTGCCATGCGCCAGCCACATTAATGGTACACAGAAAGGCGGGGGGGGGGGGAGACAAATTCAAAAGCAACAGCTACCATGAGACACCTTGCAAGCTTACTTAAACCCCTCTTGGAAAACTGATCTCGGAGAAGTTTCTAACACTTCTTGGCTACCATCTGAAGCCCTGCCTGGGAGAAAACCAAGCTGGCGAATACGGTTGAGGTTGAACAGAAATAATGAAGACGTTGTGTAACCGCCCATGGAGCACATTGCGTCTCTGGGGTGGTAGGTCAAGACCCCAACTGGAACACAGGGTCACAGTGGGAAGGCTGTTTCTTCACCTCCCCTGACCATCCAGATGGAAATTACAGATCCCAGGATGCCTTTCAAATTAGCCCAGGGGATCACCCTGAGTCTGGGCCAACAGCCCCCAGTCTCCATAAAACTCAACTTAATGTTCCTGGCTGGGAAGGACCCTCTCTCAAATATAGAGAAGAGTTTGTATTCATGTGCGCAATTATTAGACCGTCCTTGGAGCGTTGTAATTACTTTGTAATCCACAAGGGACCTAAGATACTTATAAAGGAGGATGCTATGAAAAAGTCAATTTGAGTATAATTTATAATTGAATTTATCCATAGAGAAACAATGCGTCATGAAATGAAAAGTATCTTCTGGGAGTAGATTTCCAGGTGTAGGATTTATAACTAGTGGCTAAGTGCCAAGAAAATTAGAATTCCACGATAATAACTTTCAACAAAACATGGCTTTGGGGTTGAATGTTCATATTTAAGGCGGAGACTATTCTAAGCATTTTAATAGATCAGTCACTTACTAGTTTGATATCAGCTCAATAAATTGATCTATCATACAATGGGTCTACATCACCCTCCCCCAGTTGGTCCCTAGATGCCAAGTATGTTCCTTTAAAAGGATTAAGAAATAACAAATTTTAGAAATCTCTTAGTAACTTGTTCCAAAGAAAAATTTAAGAGGTCAGTAAGTGGATCTTAGATGAAAACAGAGAATATCACTATTTCAGGTACTGAACAGCAGTAGTAGATGCTTTTAGATGTGAATATTCCAGGCCAGAAAGATGGCTCATCAGGCAAAGGTGCTTTCCTCCAATGATGGACAATCTGAGTTCAATGTCTTGCAAGCTGTCCTCTGCCTTACACACAACACCACACACACACACAAACACACACACACACACCACATAAATAGATAAATGAATAAAAAGGCTCTTCACTTAAGTATTGCATCTCCAATCCACCTTTCAGCCCATGATCTGAAACCCAGACATTTCTGCAGTGTGTAAACACATTGATTATCACAAGGGAAGAGTGAACGAGGGATGGCATGGTTTGGTATTTTATCTGTTGCTGTGTTACAAATTAGCCCCAAACTTGGGTGCTCCGAAGAAGTTATTATTTCATCCTTTCTGTCAAGACTGGGTCAAGACTCCAGCTATAGTCTTATCTGAGAGTCCTGAGCCCAGCATCACTCACAGGAATCAAGTTGTTAGCAGGTGGTGAGCATCTCAGGGCTCCACAGAACATGGGGCTACTGCTGAGTGTAGGTTCATGGTGCTGGCTGGATATGCCAGCTGAACTAAAGCTCTATGACCTTCCAAGAGCTATCCTCACCACACATCCATTCTAGCTTTCTTTTTTAAGGCTGCTGTGATGTGTTCCCTTCTCTGTATGTAGCAGTACTTCCTGTATTCATATCCGTTTATTCCAAGTGTTCTCTTCCTTCAGCTCAGCCATCCACTGTCCTCAGCCCTTCCTCTTGCAGATGTTTTTCAAGGATCCTCAGAACTCCATACATCCTCTTCTACACTGGCTTTAGGACGCCCTTGCAGCTATACGTGTGGTTGCTGATGCCAAACTACTTCTCAAAAGACAGCGTTCCACCTACATAAAGCCATGGGGCCATTGCCAATGAGAAAACCCTTAGACTCAATTTAGCCAACAGGGACATGTACAGGACAGCGTGAAAATAGTAAACACTGAACAGAAATCCACTATGAATTTTGAATTATTATCTCTGAACTCACAATGTGCAGTGCTGTTTTATCTCTTGATGCTGGGAGGTGAACAGTGACAGTGAACCACAACTCCCTATCAGAAAAATCAATGACTCCTGCTCTTCAGTATGCAGTGTGGCTTATGGTAAGGTTAAAACTGTAATTTTTATATCAGTTAAAAGTGTGCACATATAAGTACAGTTTGGAGATAAGTAATTTGATAGAAACTCATGCAAAAAAAAAAAAAAAGGTTGGATAATGCAACTGATGACAACTCAGTAAAAGACAACAGGAAAACAGAGTGACAAAAAAAGTCAGTTTGATATTTGATAGGTTCCATTTTTTTAAATGCGATTCCATCCTAAGATAGTTCCAGGTTACGACAGGTTTAGGGGACCGTCTATAACTGAAGACTTCAGTTCAGATAGGCAAATAGCTGCTTTTTAAATTTTTATGACTTAGGAGCTTAATTCCATGCTTATTCTGAAGTATATATTCTAATACCAGTAGTTTAGAAATGTGCCTTTTCTTTCATATCTGTATTTGTCAAAAAGAATTGCTTCCACTTTATTTTTGCATAATGACACCATCCTTGCCTTTAGTATAGCCATATCTAGAGTCACATAGTCTAGAATCCTCGGCTCTCACATGTTCACACTGATTTTGTTTTTTACAGAGGGACAATGTATGTTCAAAGTTCAGATTGTCACACGTGGTGCCATGGCTTTGCAAAATGAAATGACAGAGTGCCCTCACACCTATTACAAGACCACAATCCAAAGGTCCCCTACCTTTACTCACCCAGAGAGAACCGACTATGCTGACTTCTACCACAGTCAAGCTGCCTCTTTCTGACTCTTACAGAAATGCTTTCCATGTCTAGATATGTTTGTCCAGCATCCCAACCGCTTCAAATTGTAGCTCTAAGTTTACTACACAACACTGCGTGAAAGGCTCCCCACAGTCCACATGATGTTGAGCAGTTGGATTGTTTGTCTATTTTGTGGTACTTGCAGCTAAACTGAGACACTCACAGCATGCCAGGCAAGCATTTGGCCACTGAGTTACACCATCAACCCCAGCAGCTGTATTTTTTTTTAATTTCACATTTGTGTGTGTGTGTGTATGTGATCTCTGCAATGCATAAGCCCTTACTTGTTAGCTTTATCAGCTGATATCTAGAAATCAGAAAGAGACTTGCTAAATCAACCTGTAGGATTGTGAAACCGTCCTCGTAAACTGCTAATGGGAGTGAAAACTGAGATAGCCACTATGGAAATCAATATGAAATTTCCTCCAAAAACCAGAAATGGACCAACTCAGGACCTAGCTCTACTAGCTCTCTGTATATACCCAAGGGACTCTATTTTCTACTATAGAGATGCATGCTTGTCATGTTATAACTGTTTTATCCATGACATCTGGAATATGTAAACTATCAACTCATGAACGAACAAGGAAAATGTAATTCCTAAATACAGTGGAATTTTCTTTAGCTGTAAAGACACATAAAACTGTTAAAATTAGCAGCTAAATGGATGGACATGGAAATCTTTATACAAACTGAGGTAACCTAGACACAGAAGGACAAATGTCACATGTCCCCATCTATATGTGCATCTTCAGAGTTGCATCTTTAGAGTGCGTTGAGTCGTTAGAGCTGTGAGTTTAATTTGGAATACTTGTAGGATCCAGAAAACTAGAAAGGAACCATTGGTGGGAAGGGGAAGAAAAGACCTTAAGAGAGGGGTGACAGTGGACTACAGATGATGAGGGGGCTGGGGGGGGACAGCTGGGTGAGGAGGGAGGGTAGGGTAGAGAAGGGGTGGAATAAAGTCCAAGTGGATCAAAGACCTCAACATAAAACCAGACACACTAAACCTTCTAGAAGAAAAAGTGGGAAAGACCCTAGAACTCATTGGCACAGGAGACTTCTTCCTGAATAGAACACCAACAGCACAGGCTCTAAGATCAACA
>JAQQSO010003280.1:0-13673 GCA_028658305.1 Pachyuromys duprasi
CTTGGGGAGTACAAGAGCTCCACAAAGATCAAACTGAGCAGGGCACAGGGGTCTTGTATGAGACGGTTTCTACAATCAAGGACCATGTGTGGATGTGGCCTGGAACCCTAGCTCATATGGGGCCCATGATAGCTTGGTGTAGGATTGAAGACCCTAGTGAGGGAAACAGGGACTGTTTCAGTCATGATCTTGATGGCTGACTCTTTGACCCTCCCCCATACAAGCTGGTGAGTGACAGCCTGGCTAGATCCCAGGGGAGGACATTGCAGCCCGCCCTGAGGAGACAGGATAAGCTGGGGTTGGATGGAAGGGAAGGAGGTCCTCCCCTGTTCGTGGACTTGGAGGGGGCGGGCTGGAGGGAGATGGGGGAGGGAGTGGGAGGGTAGCACTGAGGGAGGGGGCTATGCCTGGGATTCAAAGTACCTAACCTGTGATTGAGATAAAAATAAATAAATTAAAAAAATAAATAAAAAAAAATAAAAACAAAATAACTTTGGCTTCCAATGTCCATTTACTGTTTCGTGTTAGAAATTGACAGATGAAGATCTCCAAGGAACCAGGAATAGCTGGTGAGTCTAGGCAGATACAAGACACCAAAAGAATGAAGAACAAGCTTTAGAAATTGAGATACAGGTCCACAATGCACACTAATGTAAGTTAATCTGGGTTTAAGGAAGCATGACCATTCAATTTCCCACAAGCAAAAATACAAATCTTTCGAAGGTAGATCCCTACTGGAGCAAGGGTCACTTGGTGTTGGCTTTGAAGCTTTATAGTCTGGCTGCATCAGCCATTCCTTTTCTGTTTTCTATAGGTATATGCAACATGCCTCTTGTGATACATAACTTCTTTCTCATGCCATTTATGCTTTCCCTGCCGTGATGAAAAGTGCCTTCAAACTGAACTTACTTGAGTACCTCAAACCTTCAAACTATATCTACATAAGCCTTAATATACCTTAAGTAAATCCCATTTGAATTGTTTCCTGTTGGATATTTTGTAACATCCATGATAAAAATAACAATCACAGCTTTTCAGTACCACAGTAATATATACCAGGTGGTGAGAATATCCAGAATCATAGAATACCCTTATATTATGAGAAATTAAGATAAGTTTGAGTCTCTGAACTGAATAACTCATGTTCAAATTGAAAGATCTTTGTGATTTTTAAGGACATTTTATTTTATTCAAGCTGACATTCACAAGCAGCAAAGGCTGCAGAGCCAGATGGGTTCCTCTAGAGAAGACAGGGTATTAAAGACCTCTGCTTCAGGAGATATTCACGTCACCACCCTGTGGATGTTATTTCATAGACAGACATGCATCAGACAAAAAGAAAATCAGCCAATTGTTGATTCACCTCAATTATTTTACCAAGACAAAAAAAAAAACTCTTTCCTCACATGATCAGGCTTTGACTTAATTGTATTACAGTGTTGCTTAGATGTAATTATTCCAGCTTCTCAGCCCTTCCTGTGGCTCTTTTATTCATCTGTGTGTGAACAATGACATTACAAAAAAACTCATTGTATGATGAATTCAGGTGAAGCCTTTTGTAAAGTCAAGTTCCCTTTCTTAAAACATTCTATACCCCCTTTATGTATCCATAAGTCATTTGTATGACATCTTTGTAAATAATAAGATCAGGAGAGGAGACCTTTATAAGTTGTCAAGTAAAGATGATCTGAGAAAAAACAAAATAATATTAAACAAATGCTCTGCTGAATTGTTACTACAATGATGGGATGAAATATTTTTGTGTTATTGTTTTCTTTAGTCAAAACCTCTTATTACCAAAAGAGTATTTTCTGTTGGCTCAGTTTCTGAACTGTTAGTAGCAAAATAAAGATAATTAGCTATAGGTCATGTACTGAGCTTGTCTTAAAAACAGAGTTGAGTGTTTCTCCTAAATGAATGGAATTATTTTTTTTCTGGCTAGCAAAAATAAAAGACTAGAGACCTTTGATCTCTGATGAGGTTTCCAGAGGTATTAAAAAAGTACATATAATGAAGTCTCTTTACTGTCCATGTGAGGTGTGACCTCCTTCATACTCTATTTTTAATTGGAGAAAATACCTTTATCCTTTTGCTTCCAGAAAACACAAGTGAAAATGAAGATTCTAATGCAAGGCACTGATGTTACTGGCAGTTTAATTGGACAGAGAAGATCTTTGATACTCAGGACTTCTTTCTAATCATCAGGCATATTGCAGGGAAGAGAATGCTCCAGGCAGAGCTGTGCCAGAGATCAAGGAGACCTGTGGCCCATGTCAGAATGTGCCTCTTTCCTGTGGCTCAGGCTCATTTCTATCTTTCAGCCTACTGAGGCTTTGTGTGTGTGGTGACAAGTGTGCAGAACTCATCTGAAAGCTTTGGCACTCAATGTCCTCCTACCTTCCTGCCTATCAGTGGTCTGGGCTGACTCCCTGAAGCTGAAGCTAGATTTACTTTCCAGTGGCTCCCCTTCCCAGATAGGAAGGCTAACTATCGGTTTAGTAAACTCAAAACTAGTCCCGCCGTCCTGTAGTTCAGTTTATATCTACCATTCAAAATCTGACCAATTTTCTCGAGTGCCCAGCTTTGGAAAGATCATTAATTTTGTAGCTGTGTTTACAAGACAACTGTTCCTGTTCTGTGCTCTGGACCCCATATGTCACAACAGGAACCCTCAAAAAAGCATACCACACCCTTTGCCATCTCATCCCTGCAATGATGCTGCTTCAGGGAGTAAAGGCAACAACATCCACCAGCTGCTAAGGTCCTTGCAGTCCCTACAGGTTCTCCTGCCAACCAGCAATCAAAAGGAACCTAAGCAAAAGCCTATTGGCTACTTATTAACTACAAAATATGTTATAAGGGAAACACATGTGTCATGGAAAAAATTTTTAGCCTGTTTCACATTTTGTGTTTTATATTGTCAAAACAATTATATTCTTGTTTGGATTTGTTTTTGTTTTTTATTATTATCATTTATTTCAATTTATTCAATTTGTATCCCGGCTTTGGCCCCCTCCCCATCTCCTCTGAATCCCACCCTCCTCCCTCTTCTCAACCTATGCCTCTCCCCTAGTCCACTGAAAGGGGAGGTCCTCCTCCTCATCTCTTTGACCCTAGCCTGTCATGTCACATCAGGATAGATTGTATTGTCTTCTTCTGTGGTCTGGCAAGACTGCAGTCTCCAGGGGGAGGTGATCAGAGGGCCTGTCACTGAGTTCATGCCACAGAAAGACCCTGCTCCACTTACTAGGGACCCCACATCTATACTGAGTCTATGGGCTACATCTTGAGCCAGGATTTTAGGTTCTTTCCATGCACTGACCTTGGTCAGGTTCTCAGTCTCTGCAGGGCTCCCAGGGTCAGTTCAGTTTTTTGTTTGTTTGTTTGTTTGTTTGTGTTTTGGTGTTGTTATTGTTTTCTCTCTTGGTCTCCTTTTGGAGATCCTGTCTCTTCCAGGTCTTTCTATTTACCCTCTCTTTCATAAAATTCCATGCCCTCTGCCCAAATTTCAGCTATGAGTCTCAGCTTCTGCCTTGATACTTCGATCAGTAGTCTTTCAGAGACCCTCTGTTGTAGGCTCCTATCCTGTTCCCTGTCTTCTTCCAGTGTTTATCATGTTTGTCCTTCTGAATGAGGACTGAGTATCTTCCCTAGGGTATTTCTTATTGTGTAGCTTCTTTAGGAGTATAGATTTTACCATGTTTATCCTATATTATATGGCTATTATCTACTTACAAGTGAGTCTGTACCATGAGTGACTTTTTGCTTCTGAGTAAGCTCACTCAAGATGATGTTTTCTAGTTACATCCATTTGCCTGCAAATTTCAAGGAACTGAATTATTATTTTATTAAATGTTTATTTTTATGTTAATTACAGTTTATTTAGTTCGTATCCCAGCTGTACCACCCTCTCTCATTCCCTCCCAATCCTACCCTTCCTCCCTCATCTCCTCCCTGCCCCTTCTAGGTCCACTGATAAGGGAGTTCATCCTCCCCTTCCATCTGACCCTAGCTTATCAGGTCTCACCAAGACTGGCCTCAATGTCCTCCTCTGTTGCCTAGCTAGGCTGCTCCTCCCTTGGGCAGGGGGTGGTTGAAGAGCTAGCCACAGAGTTCATGTCAGAGACAGTCCCTGTTCTGCTTACTAGGTAACCCACTTGGGTACTGAGCTGCCATGGGCCACGTCTGAGCAGGCATTCTAGGTTGTATCCATACATGGTCCTTGGTTGAAGAATCAGTCTCAGACAAGCCCCTGTGCCCAGATATATTTGGTCCTTGTGGAGCTCCTATTCTCTCCAGGTATTACTAACTCTCTCTTCTTTCATATGATTCCATGCACTCTGCCCAAAGTTTGGCGACGAGTCTCAGCATCAGCTTTTTTTTTTAATTTTAATTTATTTATTTTTATCTCAATCACAGGTTAGGTACTTTGAATCCCAGGCGTAGCCCCCTCCCCCATTCCCTTCTACCCTCCCACTCCCTCATCTCCTTCTTCCCCGCCCCCTCCAAGTCCACCAACAGGGGAGGACCTCCTTCCCTTCCATCCAATCAGCATCAGCTTTGATACACTGTTAGGTAGAGTCTTTCAAAGGCCTCCTATCCTGCTTCATTTTTTCCTCTACTCCCAATGTCCATCCCATTTGTCTTTATAAGTAAAGATTGGTCATCTTACCCTGGTCCTCCTTCTTGTTTAGCTTCTTTAGGTGTACTTATTTTAGTATGGTTATCGTATCTTATATGTCTAATATCCACTTATAAGTGTGTGTATACCGTGTGTGTCTTTCTGCTTCCAGGATACCTCACTCAGGATGATCTTTTCTAGGTCCCACCATTTGCCTATAAATTTCATGATTTCCTTGTTTTTAATTGCTAAGTAGTATTCCATTGTGTAAAAGTACCACAATTTCTGTATCTATTCCTCCACTGAGGGACATCTGGGTTGTTTCCAGGTTCTGGCTTTTATAAATAAAGCTACTACAAACATGGTTGAGCAAATGTCCTTGCTGTGTACTTGAGCATCTTTTGGATACATGCCTAGGGGTGGTATAGCTGGATCTTGAGGAATCACTATTCCTAATTGTCTAAGAAAGCACCAAATTGATTTCCAGAGTGGTTGTACAAGTTTGCATTCTCACCAGTAATGGAGGAAGGTTCCCCTTTCTCCACAACCTCTCCAGTATATGTTGTCACCTGAGTTTTTTATCTCAGCCATTCCGATGGGTGTAGGGTGAAATCTCAGGGTGGTCTTGTGGCCTGATGGACAATTGTCCTCAGCACCTTTCTCTGGCACCTCAACATCTAGCACAGAACATACCTAATGGCTAACCCATTTCGTCTTATTACAGAGGATGGTTAAATCCGTTTGCTTCCTGATCGTCAGCTCACTATCTTCCAGTCATATGAGTTGCACATACATGTTAAGGGATCAGATTACCAAATCCAATAGCTTTTACTTCTGATTGAAGTAAGCATTTTCTTTCACTCTAATTCTCAATGCCCTTTCTTTTTGAAACCACTGAGGGCAAAATTTTAATTTATTTACTAGTGTAAGGGTTATCTCTGTCTGTGCCTCTATTTCTGTTTCTTTCTGTGTCTCTATATCTCTGTCTCTTTCTCTCTCTTTTTATCTCTCTCTCTGAAACTGTCCTTCCTTCTTCATCTCTTCTTCTTTCCCTTCATCCCCCCTTGGTCCCTTGCTCCCTCCTACTTCAGTTAGGTCTGTGTCTCTCTTTCTCCCTTCCTCCCTCTGTCCTTCCCTCTCTTCTCTCTCCCTCCTTCTAACTTCTTTCTTTTTTCCCTCCCTCCTTCCTTTTTTTCTTCCTTCCTTCTTCCCTCCTTTCTTTCTTGCTTTCTTGCTTTCTTTGTGTTATGAGACACAGTTTCTCTGTGTAGCTCAGAAGACTGTCCAGGTGACCTGAAACATTCTCTGTAGACCAGGCTGGCCTTGAACTCAGAGATTCACTTGCCTTTGCCTCCCTAGTACTGAAATTAAATGTATATGCCACCATACATGATCTGTCCTCCTGTCTCTTTCTCTCTTTTTTTTCTTTTTCTTTCTCTCTCTCTATGTTTCTTTCTTATTCCATTGTCATTAACACTATCACTGTTATTATAATTATTACTGTAACTGCTGCTACTACTATTTTATGTACATGATGTTTATGTGTAGAAATATATTTTGCCTTAAACATATCTAAGTGAGAGGACAATTCTGTGGATTAATTTCTCTTCTTCTGTGATTGAGATTCTGGGATTCTGCTCAGGTTACCAAACGTGTTAATCAAACCCTGGAAACCAATGAGCCACCTAAGCCATTTAATTCTTGTTTTTTAATTGACTTTCAAACTTTTTAAATTTCCAGCTTCCTGTATCCTTAATCTTTTGCTGTACTCTCTGTATTTTTATTAGTTTGCTGTAATTTTATTAATAATATTTCAAAATACGGAGTATTAAACACAGAACCTCATACATACTAAGTAAGTGTTCTTCTTGTTAGCTATGTACTCACTTGTCTTTTCTTAAATTAGTTATATGTCCCTTTGAGGACTTCATATACATACTTCAAATCCACTCATCATCACATATATAACAAACAAGCATATAATTGAGTCACTGGCATAAAATAATATCGTGTGTGAAGATAATTTAAATACATTTTCCTGCCTTCCCTATTTTCTAGATTACTTAAAACGCTGACTAGAATGAAAAACCAATTATTGTACAGAACTGTTTACAAGCTCAGAGATGTTCTTGTCAAAAGGGAAATAATTAAATTATAGCATCATGGGTTCAAACCTAGTGTTTTGAAATTTCTGGAAAAAATAATTATTTTCTGTCTCTTGCTATTATAGTCATTATTGGTCCCTCCTTATCTCCTTTTCCATACTCAGCTTTTCATTCTCTCCCGATCCTTACATATTCTTCAGATATTATTTTACCTGTGCCCTCACTCTCTAACCTATTGCTGCTATGCTTTCTTTTCACTTTTATTTATGTTCCATCTCTTTCCAAATGAGAACGAACACTTCTAACCACAGCAATTTTTCCTTTACTAAGTAGTAAAGAAAAGGTCACTAATGCTGCTAGGAGCAATAAGAATATATTTGACCTTCCTGCTCAGTTGGGAGAAAGAGTGGAGGCAAAATATGCTTTCCTACTTGATTCATAAAGAGATGAGATTTTTGTTTTCCACTTGCAGAAATCTAAGGTGGCTACTTTTGTAATAGTAAATTAAAGTGGCTATCAACTCTAAGGATCTGAGGAAAAGGCTCATATTTCAAAGAAATACAACGTAGAAGATTAATGAAATTGTTTATAGAAATCTCCAGGATCATGACTGCTTTTCAGAGGACAGTCGAAAATTTTTTAAGTAGTAGGAATTGAGGAAGCCCTGAGAGTCACAGGTGTCTGTTTGTTTAATTGACACTATCAGAAACCTGGAACTTGGGTACTCAAAGGAAATAAAAATGTTTGAAACTATATGAAAATCAGATTTTCAGGAAAAGAGTCTGAAGTTTAAGGCAAAACAAAAACAAAAACAACAACAACAAAAAAATAAAATAAAATCCAAACCCTAAAAAGTGCCTTGGAATTTATGAGTCTATTTGAAAGGCTGAATTCTTGTCTTCCTATCAGCAGAGACGGGATCATCAAAGAAAAAAAAAGTGTTTTCTTCTTAACCTGGTAGGAGAAGAGGCTGTGTTCTTGAGATGGTGACTCTATCACATGAAATGTGATACTACACTGTGTCATTAAGTGCTTTTTGTAGATGTAGTTGGTGTGAAGCTGTTAATCCCATTTAAAGATATTGCCTTATTTAATATTGCATTACTTCTCTTCTTCATTCTAGCCATCTGTTTCTGCCAATCATACAGTGTGCTAATATCCACAAAAGACATAAAATGATTATATTTATGGGAATAATCACTTTCTAGTTTTCTATCTCTCAATTATAGGAAACAGAAGATATATGTCATTTAATTTATAGCAAAACATTTATTCACTTGCAATTTTGTATGGAAATCTGATATATGTGGTGTGTGTTTGTGTGTGTGTTCAAGAGAATTAGAGAATGGAATTTAGAAGTATCAAAGCCTCATCTTTCCTTTTTCATTATTGTAACAGAGTACTTGAAAAACTCAACTTGAAGAAGGTATGTCTTCTTTTGGGGACAGTAATTCATGGTAGAATTTGTAAGCCAGAATGAGAGTGAAGCATCTCATGGCATTAAGTCTACAATGAGGAGGCCTAGAAAGAAGTGCTAATCCTCAGTTGACTTCATTTTTCTGTAACAATGGAATGATACTACCCACATTTATAACAGATTTTTTTCCCTCAGGATGAGCTCTATGACATCAAAGTGGTATCTTTATCAGGTGATTTATCTAGTTAAGGTCACAATAAAGATTATCCACCATGACTCTTTGGATACTAGTTTTCTATATTATACTTCATTGTTGTTGTGATCTAATAAGTATCTGCCAAGAAGAAACATATTGAAGGAAGGGTTTACTTGATTTGAAATTTGAAAATATGAAATTTTTCATGACATTTATCATTTTTAATTAAATTTTATTTTTTTTATATTAGTTGCAGTTTATTCACTTTGTGTACCAGCTGTGGCCCCCTTCCTCATTCCCTCCCATCCCACCCTCCCTCCCTCATCTTCTCCTTGCCCCTCACCGAGTCAGGGGCATTTGTTCTTAGCAGGACACTTGTTAGAGGTGAGGGAGAGAGCTCTTCACATTTTATTCAAAGCCGCAAGGCAGACGTAAAGAGACCAGACATTCAGAGTCACATTTTAAAAGGATGAAGGCATCATCTGGGAAATGGGTCAAGAATAAAATTCAAATTATTCAAAATTCTTTTAGCTCTGAAATCTGGCTTTTGATAGAATGATCTAGACTACAAATAGGCCTCTAGGGCTGCTGTTTGCAGTATACATTGTGCTCTTAAGTTGCCTCTACTCTGTGTTGGAAGTTACTTCGGCAGATGTAGCACAGTTTCGACATCATCATTATCATGGGTTATCCACTAAAATGTAGAAGTCACCTCCTTACCTTTATGCAATGACCTCTTCAGGCCTACTTACAGGCAATTCACTCCTCCACACATTTTGCCTGTGTAGCTTTCTGGAATCTGGACACAAGCTTTCATGTATCTTTCTGCATCTCAAGTCAATAAAATTAGTACAAGATGAGTTACAATAGGGAGTTTTGTTAGCATCTCAAAGTATAGCATGAATATTTTGGACTATGGATACAACAGCTTCTGTGCTCCAAAGATTGAATCCAGGAAAACATTATCTATACATTCTAACTGGAAGTTTCAATGTGTTCTCAGTTAAAACTCTTCTGTCCTGCCAAGTGAATTTACATATTTCACAAGTATGAACACTTCACAGGTGGTATCTGACCCTGCAGGCACTTTTCCTCAGGTCCCATCACAAGGGATTTCTTTCTTTCATTTTTAAATGTATTTTTTCTAAAGTTATAATGAAATTATACCATTTCCCCCTTTTACTTTCCTCCCTTTAACTTTTCCCCTAAAACAATCTTGCTGTCTTTCTCTTTGGCTGAAATCCATGGCCTCCTCTACTTTCACAGTTCTTACACCACACATTTTGAACACATAACCCAGAAGACCTGAATTGGATCTGACATGAAAGCCTTATCTCTAAGGGCTATTTTTTTCTGCTACAGGGTAGCAGGAGATAACCTCAAATCTTCTAGGAAAGGAAGCAAGCAACTCTCCTTACCCTATATGGACCTTCTGAACCAAAATAAGGGTCATCCTTGCACAAAATCTCCATGAACGTAACAGTGGGATACATAGCACAGTGGTAACTAATAATTCTTAATTAAATTTTAATTTTTTAATATTAATTACAGTTTATTCACTTTATATCCCAGCTGTGGTCGCCTTCTCCCTCCCCTCCCAATTCCACCTTCCCTCACTCATCTCCTCCTATACCCCTCTCCAAGTCCAAAGATAGGGGAGGTCCTCTTCCCCTTCCATCTGACCATAGCTTATCCAGTCTCATCAAAACTGGTTGCATTGTTCTATTAACACCTGTTCTAAAACAGGCACACCATGCATGTTACTGGATTTCTTTTCAATGTTACTAATCTCTTAAGCAATCACTGCTACATTATCTGCATCCTCACTGTCAGTTTTAAACCCATTCAACACTCCTTCCTAATTAAATTCTACATTTTTATATGTCTTTCTTTAATAGGTGCTTGCTCTCACTCCACTTTTTCTCTGTAGATGTAAATAAGGACATTGAGCAGTAATCATTCCACAGAATCTTGAAGTTTGCTTCAAAATATTGAACTCAATACATTATATTTGGATACAACTTTAATAATGTTCTCAGAACATAGACACAATGAAACCAGTTTTTTTACCAGCATATGAAATAAACATACTTACCCCAAATTGCCAGTTCTTATTTCTGTCTAAAACTTCTTGACCTTGGTTCATCTCTCTATACTTAGATCAGCAATATGGTTCAGGAGTCTGTCACCAGAATGGCAATTAAGCTCCTTTGAAAACATTCCATTCCCCCTCAACTAAAGTATTTTAGGGCTTCTCTGCTTGCATCTCCAAAGTCTCTCCCATTGCTCCTGCAAACATGCCCCTGATGTCTAAAATATACATGTCCAACATTATTACAAAACATACCTACTTCACAGCACCAATCTACTAGTGATTGTTCCTGTTGTTGTGACAAAACACCAGATAATGTTAACCACAAGGAAGGAAAGAAGGAATGAAGGAAGGGATAGATGAAAGAAGGAAGGAAGAAAAACCTGGTTTTGTCTCAGTATTTAATATGAGAAACAATATTCTGAGACAGAGCAAGAAGACATAACAATACTATTAGGGGAGAGGATCCAAGATGGTGGACCTGGGAGGACACTGTGTCTGAGAAGTAGGACAGCAGTGTTGGCCCAGCAACTAGGAGACTGAAATCTGGGACCTAAAACACCAGCGTTTGTGATTGCTAGGTGAGCAGAAATCAAGTGGGAAAGGCCTAGGGACACCCAGTTAATCCCTGAAAAAACTCCGGTTGACCGGCTATGCAAAGCCCTGATCAGAAAGCACAGCTTCCCTTGGTGCTTCTATCCAACACCCCGGACCAGGACACACAGTCTCCCAGCAAGGCTGAGGCACCTCAGATACCATTCCAGACCAGGTGCATCTGCGGTGCACATCTGCTAGCCCTGATCTGACCTTGCAGCCTCCAACCACTCCACCAACCTCCCACCACCCCGCCAGACGCCACATAGTTTCCGATCCAGACTGAGGCATCACAGATACCATTCTAGACCTGGAGAAATGGCGGGTGCACATCTGCCAGCCTTGATCTGAACACGTGCCTCCCAAGGTGCTGTCAGCTGCCATCTAGGACCAGGACATATAGTATCCAGACCAGACTGAGGTGTCCCCAGATATCATCCCAGACTGGGGTGCACAGCCTCTAGCTCAGAATGAGGTGCCAAATCCCCAGACCAGAAAGGAGCCCTTAGCAGCAAGCCCAGGTTGGAACACAGAGATTCCAGACCACAGCAGAGTCCCCTGCCACCATCTCAAACCAAGACACTCAGCCTCTGCACAGAGTGAGGTGCCAAGCCTCCAGACCAGAGTGGTGGCCAGCCTGTAGTGCTCACAGCTTCTAGCACACAGCACAGAGCCAGGCACACGGAGCTCAAAACAGGGTACATGTTCTGCCTGCAGTGCCACCCACTGACCTCAGAGTCCAGCCTGCGAAAACCACCGTAGAGTGAAGAACAATGGGAATTCAGGAAACCTGCTCAGGCTCTTGCCCACAGTCTGCACATCCTAAATGCACTAGCACCTTTATGCCCTCTTGCACTTGCTCCCAAACCCCATAGATCAATCATATACACTCCCCTAGCACTCCCCTTCAAGATACCTTCCCAGCACATGCAAAAGTGCACACACACACACACATACACACACATACTTACTCCCCCTCCCCAACAACAATATTTTGCCAGTGGCCTTTGCTCCCAAAGGGACAAGTGAGGCAACAACACACACACTCAAAACACTGAAACTCCCTGATCTTCTGGAAGAATACTCCAGACACCAGAGACTGAGAGTTCCAGTCAGAAGCTCCTTGATTATATATAAACAAATGGCCAGAGGTCAACATAAGAAAATCAGGACACCATGTCCCAACCAACAACACCCAAAAGCAATGGAGATTTTAATTCAACGGAGACACGGGAAAATGATGTTAAAGCTATGCTTATGCAATTACTAGAAGGACAAAAAGAGGAAATGAACAAGGTACAGAAGGAAATACAGAAGAATATAACTGCCCACATAGAGGAACAATTAAAGACATATAGAGAGGAAACAAAAAAATAAGAGCCACATTCAATCAGATGAAGGAAATGGTACAACACATGAAAACATGATTAAAATCTATAAAGAAAACACAAACAGAGAAAAACCTGGAACAGGAGAACTTAGAGAAAAGATCAGGAATCACAAAGGTAAGCATCACCAATAGAATACAAGAGTTGGGAGATCCAAGATGGCAGCCACGAGAGAACACTGTGTCTGAGGAGTAGGAGAGCAGAAACAATGCAGCTACCAGGAGACTGAACTCTGGGACCTAAAATGCCAGCATTGTGAGTGCCAGGTGAGTGGAACTCCTACGGTGAGAAAATCAAGTGGGAAAACCATGGAGACACCCAGTTATTACCTGGAAAAATTTCCCAGTGACCAGCGGCACACAGCTCTGATCTGAACGAGCAGCTGAGCTGGGCGCCCGCACCTGCCATTATAGACTGGATCACACAGTCTCACAGGCAGTCTCAGGAGGAACCGGGTGCCCTTTTCACTGAACGGCGCCCTACGAGCGCACACTGCAACCGGGTTCTGCTTCAACTCCCGGGGTGTGCTACAGGCTCAGACCAAACACCTGAACCACCCCAGACTGAGTGGATTGGGGGACTGTTTTGACCAGGCTGCACACTGCAGAGGCACACTCCAAACGCTTCCTCCAGCAAAAACTCAGTCAGTGTGTGAGTCTGCCAGCTGGTCTGGGAGAAACCCGAGTTCTGCCTCAACCCACTGCTGAGAGGATCCTGGGACCATCTTGACCAGACCACACACTGAGGACGAAAGCTGCACCCATCCGCCAGCAAAAACCCCAGTTCTGGTGTCTGTCCACAGGCCAGACAGAGAAGGCCTTGGGCACCATTTCAGACAGGCCTGCATACAGCAGATGCACACCAACCCATACCCACTGTGTGTGCACCAAATATCATCTCAGACCGTGGTGCACAGCCCCTGGCACAGAAGGAGGCACCAAATCTCCATTCCAGGGGAGAGTCCTTAGCAGCAAGCCCAGGGCAGAGTGCACAGCTCCCAGCTGACATCTCAAACCTGGACACTCAGACTCTAGTGAGGAGTAAAGACGCCAGACCAGAGGGGTGACCAGCCTGCAGTGCTCACAGCTTCTAGCACAGAGCACGAAGCTGGGCACACAGAGCCCACAACAGAGTTCAACTGAGACAAAACACACACCACAAACCACCGGAAATCCCTGATCTTCTTGAAGAATACTCCTGACACAAGAGATTGACAGATTCAGGCTGAAGTACAGCCTTAAAGCACAAACAGCTCCTTGA
>JAQQSO010003281.1:0-13673 GCA_028658305.1 Pachyuromys duprasi
ACACTCACACACACACTCACACAGACACACACAATCACACACACAGACACACTCACACACACACTCACACACAAACTCACACACACACTCACACTCACACACACTCACACACACTCACACACACTCACACACACATTCACACACACATACACACACTCACACACTCACACACACTCACACACACACTTACACTCACACACACAGACACACTCACACACACACTCACACACACACACACTCACACACACACTCACACACACACACTCACACACACACACTCACACACACACAGACACACTCACACACACACTTCTCAGAATCCAGTCATCACTCCTGCTCTCCCCTGGTTCACCTGCATTCCTCTCTGGCTCTGTTTCTTCTTTACTGTGTGATTTTGGTCATATTTCTCACCTTATGAGCCCCAACTGGCTCTCTTGGTAATTTCAAAATTTCAGGGACGCTTGTAGCTTGAGATTTCTAAGTGTGAGGCCAGAGGGTCGGAGAACCCAGCAGGAGGGTGTGGGAAGTACTTTGTGTGGTCAGTGTTTTAATCCATGGAACCTAGAATTTTCCTGCATATTCTTCCACCCAAGACACTTCAGATACATGCTCTGCTCATTAAGCGCCTTTCTGAAGTATCTAAATGAAACTAAGCAGTGTACAGGGCCGGACATAGCTATGTTTCAAAACAAATTAAGGAAAATATCACTAAGCATCCTAAAAATATCAAGATGTAGGACTGATAAACCTCAAGAAAGATGGACACCCCGCTTGCAAATATCTTACAAACAAAAATCTCCTGATGAACATGATGGGATGACGAGGTAGAGATGCCAGCCAGGGTCATGACCGAGGCCAAACCACTCACAGATAGAGCACGATCTCTCTGAAATGCATCAACAAGCACAGGCTGCTCGTACAACCATGGCATGGCACCAGAAGCGCTAGCTCCATTAAGTGATTTCATATCTGTCAAGGACAACGCAAAGAAAGCTTCTCACTGCAGGCCACGCTGAGATGCAGCCCCAAGTGGCTAAAACCTCGGCCAGTTCTCCCAGCAGAAGGATGTGGCCGGCCCAGCGCCAGGAGGTATTATTAGCCTGGAGTTTTGTCAGCCCTTAAATTTAACCAGCTGTAGTTCTTTCTAAAGTACCATCCTATTCGATCTTTTGAATTAAAGAATCCACCATGTAGTGGGATTTGATTATAGATGGAACACAATGTCCTTGGCGGGGTTCCTCCTTTCTTATAGAGCGATGTCCACCACAGCCCTGGGACATCTGCAGGCGGTGTCAGCCCAAGGCCTGTGGGCGGATGTGCTTGCTCAGCAAAAATCTCCCAAACTGACTTCTCCTGAGGTGACACTGCTGAGCTCCTTGCAGCTCAAAGCAATCCTAAGGACAGAAAGAGCTCAAGGTGGGAGTGAGAGGCATTAGCAACAGTGAGAAGGGGCAGGGGGGTAAGCACAATGGCTGGGGTGGGCTGAAAGGCACACATACCTGCCTCTCCTATGTAAGGCCTGTGATAAACAACACTTGCCAACACAAAAGTCAAGTCGTACAAAGAGCTATCCTTGGCTTCAATTCCATCCAAGTTTCTTTCTTCTATTGTTGGATTCACAAAAGGAAATTGATGGACTCTAGAGGGGACATTAGAATGACAGGGCATACAACAGTCCTGCCTCAGGCACCTGCTACACTACTTTACATATGTTCTAGAAATTCTGGAAAGATGGCTACAGTCTGAGCAGGGGTTTTAGGTCCTCTCCATACATGGTTCTTGGTTGTGATACGAGTTTCTGCAGGGCCTCCAGGGCCCAGGTTTGTGTTTTGTTTGTTTGTTGTTGTTTTTTGTTTCTTTTTTGTTGTTTTTTTAAATTTTTTATTTTTATTGGCTCTGATAGTCTCCTTTTGGAGCTCCTGTCCCCTCCAGGTCTATCTCCCCCTTTTTCTTAAAATTCCATGCATTTTGCCCAAAGATTGGCTATGAGCCTCAGCCTCTGCTTCCATACCTCGATCAATAGAGTCTTTCAGGCGCCCTCTCTGATAGGCCCCCATCCTGTTCCCTGTCATCTCCTGTTTCTGATGTCTGTCGCATTTGCCCTTCTGAATGAGGACTGAGCATCTTCCCTAGGGTCTTCCTTGTTGTTTAGCTTCTTTAGGAGTATAGATTGATGTAGCCCATAGACTTAGTCTCAAAGAGGGTCCCCTAGTAAGGAGAGCAGGGGCTGTCTCTGGCATGAACTCAGTGGCAGGCTCTCTGATTACCTCCCCCTGGGGGATGCAGCTTTGCCAGGCCACAAAGAAAGACAATGCAGCCAGTCCTGATGAGACCTGATGAGCTAGGGTCAGATGGAAGGGGAGGAGAACCTCCCCTATCAGTGGACTAGGGGAGGGACATAGAGGAAGAAAAGGGAGGGAGGCAGTGTGGGATTAGGAGGAGACTAGCAAGGGGGCCACAGCCAGGATACAAAATGAATAAATTATAATTAATAATAATAATAGTTTTAAAGAGATGTCTATTATCAAGGTGTTGACTGTAAGCACTCTACAGGACAGAGAGAGCAATATTCTAAATGCACTGTATCCTGATTTTTCTTCTTTTTATTAAAATGCCTTCATAAGTGGATGTGTATTAGTTGCTGTTATAAGTGAAAGTTTTAAAAACTCTATCAGTTGTTAGATAAAAATGGATTGAATTATTTTCTTTTAAAAAGAATGTAATAGGCAAGGAGGGTTGATGCCCATGATAAAAGTTGGGGCTGTGTATTCAATGACCAATGGGGGGAGTAGAGAGCCCTCTTGGGAGTGATGCCTTTGAGCTGCTTTGTGAGCAGATCCGGAGTTGCACAGTATCATATGCTCCGGGGCTTTCCCCATGCAACACTGTTTTGATGGGCAAATGGACTGTGGCATAGCCTCACACACTGATTGCCTTCAATAAGCATTTCTATTCATTATTTCTACCAAGCACTCAACTCCACAATATCAGCTGTGGAACAGACTGTATGCAATGAATGAATTAATGAATGAACGAATGAAGAAACAAAATCAATAACAAACATTGCCTTTCCCTGGTAAGATTTTTAATTTAGCTACATAGACTCTATAAAACAACTAAAGATAAAATTATCAAACTATAGAATCCCATCTACTGCCCTTAGTAACCTACAGAGTAGGGATCATGTTTTCTGCTGATAACTGAACTGAATTCAGAGACATTAACTTGACACTGATGAATGTCAGAACTGGTAGCCTTCCAGACGACATCTCAGGGAAGTGTTCAGCCTGTTCAGACATAACACTTCCTCCTCTTTCACATTAGTGTAGACCTTACAGTGAAGACATGGAGTATTCACCAAGCCCTAAAACTTCACCCTTAGAGCCCATCTATGTTTTCCCAATGACACCTGAAGGTACATCCCCAAACCCAGTTCTTGTTCCTCATCCCAACCACCAACTCTTACTCCATGCTGTCCACTTACCCAAACCTATTACCCAAGACTTACCAAGACTTACAAAACCTTTTACTCAAGACTTACTAACCAAGTCTATTCCCTAAACCTATTCCAAGACCCTTCAGCCTCTGCTCCTGCATTGGTCCAAGGTATCATGCACACATCCCCATTTCTCCAGCATCCTTTTAGGCTGGCTCTCACACTGAAGTTCAGCCTCTCCCACTAGTTGTTTTCCTTGGAGGAGTGATGAGTTGATCGGTGTTAATCAATATGGTTATGCTGGTTAAACGTACTTCAGTAAACATGAAGTAAATGTTAGTTCAGGTTATATGGAAGGAAACACAACTGGGTTATTTTGAATGCAAGTGTTACCTGGATTTGAATCCAGACTTTTACTTTATCATTTGATTAGCTGCTCTCCACTCCACACCCATTTCTCAACTAGTCATTTGATCTTGGGCAAGATACCAGATCGATCAGTGTCTCAGTTTCTTTATCTGGAAAAGCACTAATGCTCTGTATCTTGGGCATGAGGAGCACCTTGAATAATGCCAGTCAGTGAGTGGTAGACTGAGACAAGATGGCGACTGTTTATCTTTTTTAGGGAGTGCACTGTTACCATGTTTATGGAAGCACAGCCAATATCTGAGAGCTCAGCAAAGGCCCTTGTAAGTATCTCTTCCCCATGCTCACCTTACAGGGTGAGCAGCAGCCACAGTTTAGAATTCAGGAGTGAAAACATCACTCACTTTAGCCTGGTGGTACAGAAGGAAGTAGTCAACAGCAGGTGTGAACATGAGGGGTTTGCATGGTGGGTTATACAATAGACAACGAAGGATTTTCAGATAAAGGAACTTAAAAGGAAAACTGTTTCATCCATCTGATCATCCAACATATACAACCATTTGGTAGGAATGAGAAGATAAATATGACATTTCTGGGGCTGAGATGATGGCTCCACGGTTGTAAAGTGCTTGTTGTGCAAGCATGAGGACATGAGTTGAGGACCGCAGCATCTATATTAAAAAAAAAAAAAGCATAGTGGTGTATACACGTACTCAGTATCCCTGGTACTCAGTATAAGACAGGCAGATCCAAGGGGCTCACTGGTTAGCCAGTCTAGCCAGAACAGTGAGTTCCAGGTTCAATGAAAAATAAGTGTAGACCTTACAGTGAAGACATGGAGTATTCACCAAGCCCCAAAACTTCACCCTTAGAGTCCATCTATGTTTTCCCAATGACACCTGAAGGTACATCCCCAAACCCAGTTCTTGTTCCAAATCCCAACCACCAACTCTTACTCCATGCAGTCCACTTACTCAAACCTATTACCCAAGACTTCCTGTCTCAAAAAATAAGGTCACCCAAGATTAATCTCTTCTACATGTGCTTTTGCATATGCCTCAACATAAACAAGTACAAGTGCATTCAAGAGAAGAAGCAATGGATAAATAGACAGATGACACATAGATGATGGATAGATGATAGATGACAGATATAGATAGATAGATAGATAGATAGATAGATAGACAGATAGATAGATAGATAGATAGATAGATAGACAGATAGATAGATAGAAAGAAAGAAAGAAATAGGCAGACAGATATTTCTAGCTCTCAACTGTATGGGAGAGATGTTTGCCTAACATGATCAACTATTGCAATATGTAATTAGCTATGCTGTCAAGATTGGAGAACAGAGGAAAGAGTTTTGATATCTGTTAGAACTCTACTTTTTAATAATGTTCTTCGGCATGAAAGATGTTTTTGAGGTGAACAATAGGAACTTCCTGGGTAGGTACTGTTTAGGCTCCACTTCCCCATAGCACAGTCAAAACCGGTAGATCCTGGAGGTGGGGGTGGGGGCAGGGGGAAATAGCTGGGGGGTGGGGGAAGTGGTGAAAGAGACCTCCAGTAGCTGGTGAATGTGAAGAGAATAAACACTTGGGAGGCAGGCTTCAGTGAGATTCAGCGAGACAGCTTTTTTAATGAGGATAACAAAGGCTACTTAAAACTTTGTGGGGTGGGTAGGGGTTTTGGGGTGATTGTATAGCATTAGCCAGGGCCAAGGTGTTGGTGATGCCTCATTTTCATAAAGAGAAATTCTAGGTGCTGCCCCATATGATTTTGTAAGGGAAGAGAAAGTTTAACCTGACTGCCTAGCTATGTGACTTCCTGGAGAGGGGCACCAGTGGAGACACAGTGCTATGTGCACAGGGACATGCAGGCCCAGGCCTGGGACAGGAGGCATTGGACAGGCACCCATCCCATCTTACATTCCACAGCTCCCTCAGCTAGGGAAATACGTGTCAGAGCCTTACAGAAAAGGACCGAAGAATACTGAGTCAAAGGACAGATAATATGGTATTAGATACTGAGGTTCCCCTAATGTCAAGCACAAGGTTACCTTTCAGTTCAAAATGCTCTGATTGAAAATGTGGTCATCACATGACTTGTATGACCTTTTCCACAGAATCGTTGAAAATGTCTAGTTTATGTCAAGATTCTGAACTCTATGGAAAAATACAACACAGTATCCCCTGCCCTTAGCACACTTCATTCCCAAGGCATCCATCCCAGTCTCTCAGACTCTGAACACTTCTACCCTTGACTCCCCTTCTTTCATGATGGACTAACAGGATACTTTTCTCTGTCTTCTGTTCTCTGTCCTCAGTAATTATTGTCATTAACAGAGCTTCATATGATGGCCCTTAGAAAAGATAGCTAGACAGATCACACAGATAGCTAGAAAATTCTTCTGCTTTGCCAGGCTGCCCTTGCTTTGGAAATGGTATCTCTCTCTTCTCTCCATTTAGCTTTGAGATGGCCACTGTGTTCCTGGTGGGGGAGTCACAGGCTCAAAAAGGACAGCCTTCAGAAGACCCTGCGCTGGGCTCAAGCATAATTAGGCTGCTCAGTGGGCTCAAGACCGACATCCTTCTGGTCAAGGTCGGTCTGTGATCGGCAGAGTCCACACCTCCCCCGTGTAAGTGTGCCACAGTGCACAGGTATGTGGTCTTGAGGCTGCAATACCTGGATCCTGGTTGGGGTCGTAGGGAATTGACAGAGAATGTTGCACAGACAACAAAAGCATCAAGTCCTGCCCTGAAAGCAGTCTCAATTTAAGAAGGGCAAGTCAGCAATGTGTAGGCAACAGAAGAGATGAGAGAAGGCTCAAGACTAGAGTTCTGGTGCTGCTGGCCCTCCGGGTCCCCTTGACAAGCTTTTCCCTCACTGTGAGGCTGTCAGCATACCATAGCTGCTCCCTTCTTTGAGAAACAGACACCAGCAAGACCGCAGAAAGCTACCAGCAACTAAGGTCAACATGGACCAGAGCTACCAAACATCTGTAAGTACTGCTTCTAAGCTCTCTGGGGACCAAGCTGACCCCACTCTCCAGCCAAGACCAAGTACTCACTCGGTTCCTTCCTCTTACCTACACTGTCGGCTTCATCACCTCCTCCCTAGAGCAATCCCTCAAAAACTCAGCATCAGAAGAAGCCCAACCTAGAGCACCAAATCCAAGGGCAAATGTGACATCAATTTGGAAGAAGATAATGTTAATGCCGGGTGTCACGCACAACAAGGAGCCAGCACTGTATGGAGGCATCTAACCAGTACTTGCTCCTGACTTTTCCTGGTCACAAAGCCACCCTTCCTAGAGCATGAACACCCTTCCTAGAGTGCCAACAGGAAGTCTTACCTACCTCAGTGGTTTCACCTTAGAAGTGGACTTCCTAAGGAACTTTGAAATGAACAAACAAATTATAAAGCAGTTTATACTCACATTATGCAAAGCAAAATAAATTTCCATGTTCATTTTGGTATTGTTGCTTCAAGTTTCATTATTGTACATAATTGAAACTACATCATATAAATAATATGGTGGTATTATTTTTCACTTAATATTCAGGGTAGGTATTTTTAAAATTTATTTAGACTCCTCATAGTTTCTATTTTAATAGCTGCATACTATTCTATCATGCGTGCATATCATAATTTACATGAAGTCTGGCTTGCTATTGAGCAAATCTGCAGAGAGCTGTTTGTCCCCCGATTATGAAGTCCCTCTTTTGGAAGGGAACTGCACACATGAAATCACTAGGTCAGAGATAATGTATGTGAAGATCCATAAGCTGAGTTGTCATGTTTATTTCCCTAAGGACTACCATTTCACCAATTTATTTATTTCACCAATGATGTGTACACAGTTTTCAGACCCTATGACCTACTAATGGTCTAATAGTTTAGGACCTAAAAATGGTTGAAATTTTGTTTTCTGGGGTTAAATATAAATTAATAATTCAATGTCAATTTAATTTGCATTTCTGTCAGATAACAGAGTTGGAAATTTCTCACTCCATGTATTTTCCACATTGGTTGCTGCACCACCTCCTGTCTGTGTTCACATGCGTCATTCAGCCATCGAGCCTCAGAATAATGAGGTCCTACCCTGCATCTGAACTTTTCATGCTCCATATCAACACTTGGGTATCTACCAGGCAAATATTTCCCCTCATTTTTTTCTGTCTTTGTTTCTAATGTTTCCTTTAAGTGCATGGTCATATGACCTACTGTTTCTTTTTCTATTGATATTTTCCTTTGACATTCTTGTCTAGTGCTTTTAAACTTACTAAACATAGAGCTGTTTGCTTTCTAAAAATATAAACACACCAGGCTTGCATGCCTTTGATCCCAGAACTTGGGAAGCAGAGGCAGGTGGATCTCTGTGAGTTTGAGGCCAGCCTGGTCTATAAAGTGAGTCCAGCATACCAGGGCTTGTACATAGAGAAACCCTGTCTGGAAAAACAACAACAACATAAACAAAACAAACAGCAACAACAACAAAAAGAATATAAACACCTAAATGTTAGTGGACATTAATTTTCTCAGGAATGAGATAATGACTAATCTTTCTCTCTCTCTCTCTCCCTCTCTCTCTCTCTCTCTCTCTCTCTCCTTAAAGTGAGACCAGAACTCTGTGTATCCCAAGAAAATACTGTACTGTCTACACACCCCCAGACCTTTCTTATATTTTTCAGAATTCTGAAATTAATGTTCTATGATATACTCTCACATATTTCTTAATGTCTCTTCTTTTGGGCCAGCGAGATGGCTCAGCTGTAAAGTTCTCACCACCAGGTCTGAGGATCTGAGTTCAAACCCCAGAACCCACATGGTAGAAGGAAAAAACTGACTCTTGAACGTTGTTCTGCAACCTCCACATGTGCACCCAGCCCCAACCCAGGCACATAATAAATAAATAGAATTCAACAATGAAAACAAGCAAAACCTTTGCTTTTGTAACATTAAGTTTATAACAAAGAGAGTTGGCTCCTTTGATCTTTCAGGCATGCGTTATCCTCAGTGCTATCATCAGCAAATCATCACAAAGTCCACTGCCTGAAGCCAACAGTCACTTATTTTTCCAGCTCGTGTGTCCTCTGGGGGTTGGCTGGGCTCTCTCAGTGTCTGCAGGTGAGCAGGACTTGCTTTGGGGCTGGTGAGTTACAGCAAGCCTCACAGGTCCTGACCCACCAGCTGGCCTAGAGAGGTCCTGCTGCATTTGAAGTCCCCAGATCTAAGAGCCTTCACATCCTCAACCTGAATGAGCATCAATGAGACACCATGGCAAAAAATTCTACTTCTGACCTCACGTGATTGGTCATAGTCAGAACACAGACACACTGACAATATAAAATGACCCGCATACAGGCTATGCATACACGTAAGGTCTATGTGAAATATAAATGCCTAAAGACACCCCTCCTCCCCAGAGCGCACTGTGTATCTGAGAGTTTTCCAAAATCAGGAGAACTCAGAATTTAAAGCACTTCTGGGTTTCAAATTATTTTGAATAAGAGGGATCGAGCTTAAATTTTCCCCCAAAGGGAACAACACCTGGCCTGTTCCAGACCATGTAACCAAACAACAACAACACAGCCTCAGGCTCGGAGGTTAGATACCAGGAGCTGGAGGCTAAGCGACAGTAGACCGAGCTGCAGTTTCCAAACTCTTGTTTCTGCATCAGCAGCCCCTGGGGGCCCTGAGCACAGATGGCAAATGGCTCTAGGGACAGCCTTGCTTTTGTGCCGCACGCTCTGATCAAAGAAAGTGGGACCCTACAGGTGCAATGATAAAAGTGATTGTTTGTTTACACGGATGTCTGCCGCCTCACGTGGCAGGTGTGTGGGGACAAAAAGGAGCAGGCAGGAAGCTCTCCAGGCCTCTCTACCAGCCCTGCCAGCAGCGGCCTGGCATGGAGCACTTTAACTGAGACTCTCTCTCTTCATCTTGGGCACCTGCAGGGATGGAAGACCTCACTAAGAGTGCAACCTTGGGGTTGCACAGTTAATATGCCCATCCGTTGAAAAATGCATCACAGGCTATAAGGTTTTTCTAGGCACTGTGGAGTTTTACAGAGCTCACCAAATGTATGGCAATGTCTATTCGTTCCCTTTTATGGAAGCAATCGAAGCGTGGGGAGATGACTGCTTTTTAATTAGTTAATTGAAACGTATGTGTGTGAAATGTGTACGACTACACCTGCTCATGCATGGAGAGCAGAGGAAGCCATGTGGTGTCCTTTCCTATCACACTCACTATCCCATTCCCTTGAGACAAGGTCCCTCGCTGAAGCTGGGGTTAGCCTGGCATTCAGCACACCCCAGCAGTTCTCCTGTCCCTGACCTTCATGATGCTGGGCTGGCCAGAGCCATAGGGCTGTGTCCACACCCAGCTTTTTACATGGGGGCCCTCATGGTTTCCCAGAAAATGCTCTTACTCCCAGAGGCATCTCTCTAGCCCCATCAGGAAGATGCACTCACATCTGCCCATTGAAAGGATAGTTGGAGTCACAACAGTTCTAAACATTCTGTAGGGAACATACAAGGCCCCTGTGTCTGGAAATCCTTAGTTAAGCAAATATGAGTTTATGAAGGTATTATCAGCAACAGACTTCAGAATATAAAATGGAACAATGTCAGAGAATGGAAAGTGGTCTCAAGAGAACCCTGGGCTGACTGGCTTCCCTTTTTCTAAGGGAACTGCCTAAGCTGGTACCTAGGGTTGGGAAGTGAGACTACAGAGCAAACCCCTTTTAACCCGGCCCTTCTCTTCCCTACAAAGCCTGTGCTCAGGTCTGGGGTCAAAGGCCTGCTTTATTTCTTGCTGATCTTCCCAGATAGCTAATGGGCTCTTGAAGAGCTTACCTGCTAAAAGCCACATTGCTGCTTTTGGAAAGAGCTTTTAAAGAAGGGGTGGGGGTAGTTTTGCTAAGTGGCAGCTCTGGAATTCTCCATTTACATGAAAAGGGCATTTGATACTCAAGAGGGTAGTTATCATTTGAGGGGGAAGGTTAAGCCAATTACTTTGTCTGGAGATGAAAAAGATGAAGAGGCGGTTTAATAACAAGCTTTTGGGTCTGTGAAGGGCCATTCTGAGGAAGATGGCGACCACCTGTCCAAGCTCTGTATCGGAAGAAGAATCAGGCTTTTGTGACAGAAAGATCTGAGAGGGACAAATGGAAAGACCATTGGGCAACAACATTCCCTGCAGTGGGCAGATGACAGAAAGGACCGCCTGACAGGAAGGCATTAGAAGGTCAGTGTGGCCAGTGGCCCCCGCCCCCATCCCGGAGAAGTCTCTTTCACTTCACAACTGTGATTTCATGTCTGGATAGAATTCTAAGTGTAAAGAAGCATAGTAACCTAGCTTTGAAGGTCCTAACTATTGCTCGTTGATGAGTGCAAGCAGCTTAACTTTCCTAGACTCAGTTTCCTCATTTGTTCCACTGTGTGTTAGTGACTTAACTTGTTGCTTCAACAAAATTCCTTTTTGCAAAAGCAATCTGAGGAAGCCTCCCAGTTCCAGGGTGAGATTCACCATGGCAAGAAAGTCATGAGGTGGGAGCAGGAAGTGGCCATGCGGTATCTAATAGGTTTTCTCTGCCAACGAAATAAGCCAGGTCAAGCCCGACTGAGACTGAAAAAAAAAAAGGGCAGGTGTATTTGGGAACGACTGTCCCAAGGACATTTGTGCTCAGTTTGCTTTCTCCATTTCAGTCTGTCCAGGACCCCAGCCCTTGGAATGGTGCTGTCCACACTTAGTGTTGGTATCTCCACCTCAACTGACTGAACCTAGAAACTTCTTCACAGGTGTGCCCAGAGGCATGTCTCTTCGGTAATTCTAGATCCTGGCAAGTTGACAATAAATACTAACCATCATTAGGTCCCTGATAACCTCCCCCCCCCATATGGCTTTCCTTTCCCAGAGCAATAAAGAAGGACCAGGCTAATAAAAAAGTACGCTTCAAACCACACAACGCTGAGCAAAGGAAAGAAATTATTTTTCCTGGCCTAGGTGCAGATTGCTTTTCAAGTCTGGTGTACACTAAAATTTTTCTTCCTGCTTTGGCTAAAGTTGCCAGATTGCTTTGGATCTAACCTTGAGATTGTGTTCCAGTTGTTTTCTTTTGGCTCTCGGGCCTTTTCCCTGCATGTTCCTCCTCCAACAAATATGCTCTGTGCTTACCAGCTGCTGACAACACAATGTGGGCTGGAGCGGGAGAGTGGGGTCTTAAGGGGTATGTTTTAATTCTATCCTGTCCCCTTGCCTTCCCTGTTACAAGCCGTAGGCTTCCCACCCACAATGCCTCTGGTACTGGGGAAACTCACTACCTCAGTTTTAAAGCTATTCCACTGTCTTAAAATTTTAATTTGTTGACTTTTTTTTAAGTGAATGAAGCCAAAATCTATTTCTCTGTAGGTAGAGCTCAAACCTGAGACACAATAAAAGGGCAGGTAAAAATCCATGAATGATATAGGCCTTGGTCAAGACAAGAAGTAATGAAGGAAGAGGTGAGCCAGGGAAGGAATGCCCTTCCAAAGAAATTAGTTATGTCCCCGCACTGATAAACATCACTGCAGTGAGGTTCAGAGTGAGGTCCAAGGCTGGCTGGTGCTTCCATAGCTGAATGTGCTTGCAATTCCTCCAGAAGTTACACTTGAAAGAGAGATATCCTCAGGATATCGCTAGAGACTAAAATTAGAAGATGAATTTTAATGTTATCAAGAGGAGCAAGGGGTATTTTTTAACACAACTTTTGAATCTTTTTTTCATTTCTTAAAATCTTGTTTTATTTCATAATTTCTTAGCAAATGTTGATGTTTATCAACTTATTTAATCACTTTACACCTGCTCACAGGCCCTTCCCTTGTCTTCTTCTAGTCTCTCCCCTATGCCCCATTCCCTCCATTCACCTTTCCTTTCTCCATGGAGGTTCCCCATGGGTACCAACCCACCCTGTTAGATCAAGTCTCTTCCACTGAGGCTAGACAAGACAGCCCAACTAGGGAAAAGGGATCCAAAGGCAGGCAGCAGATTCAGGGGCAGCCCCTACTTCCATTTTTAGAGGGTCCACATGATGACCAAGCTGCACATCTGCTACATGTGTATAGAGGGCCTAGGCCCACTCTACCCAGGCCCTTTGTTGGTCTCTGTGACTCCCCCATGGGCCCAGGTTGGTTTATTCTGTATGTCTTCCAGTGGTCTCTTTGGCCTCCCTGGCTCCCTCATCCTTCCCCCAAACTCTTCCACAAAACTCCTGGAGCTTGGCCTATCGTTTGGCTGTGGGTCTCACCATCTGTTTCCATCAGCTGCTGGATGGAGCTTCTCAGGAGAGGGTGTTTATCTTTAATAACTAAAAAAAAAGCGACCTAGTTAGCTTATTACCAAAAATTAAAGTACATATAAAACAAAATACATTATGTCATCAAGGCCAGATTCTGACCATTTGAAGCATTAAGGACTGAAAAGATTACTTTCCCATTCCTAGTACTATTGAATTATTATTGTTGTCTACTTGTACTTTTTGAGAGAGAGAGATAGAGAGAGAGAGAGAGAGAGAGAGAGAGAGAGAGAGAGAGAGCTCTCCAGTGCAGACTGCAAGCATGTTTGTGTGGGCTAGTGGGCAACCTCAGACATTATCCTCAGCAACATCATTCGCCTCACTGAAGGTAGACTCTCTCCTGGACCTGGAACTCTCTCCATTTGGCCTAGACTGACTGCTAGTGAACCCTAGAGGATGTCCTGTCTCTGCCTCCCTCTGGGATTTCAAGCACACACGGCCCATCTCCACCACCCACCCCACACCCACACCAGCTTTTTTATATGTATTCTGGGGCCTTGCAACTCATGCCCTCATGCTTGTAAGGTAA
>JAQQSO010003282.1:0-13672 GCA_028658305.1 Pachyuromys duprasi
TTTGGGACTTTTCTGATTTTATTTTTTCCTTGAGTGAGGAATCCATTTCAGCCAGCATAACTTCAGCTCCAGAGATTCTCTCTTCCATTTCTTGTATTCTATTGGTGATGTGTACCTTTGTGGTTCCTGATCTTTTCTCTAAGTTCTCCAGTTCCAGGTTATTCTCTGTTTGTGTTTTCTTTATAGATTCTAATTCTGTTTTCATGCTTTGTATCGTTTCCTTCATCTGATTGACTGTGGCTCCTATTTTTTTGTTTGTTTCCTTTCTGTATATCTTAAATTGTTCCTCTATGTGGGCAGTTATGTTCTTCTGAATTTCTTTGAGGGTCTTGTTCATTTCCTCATTTTGTCCCTCTTTTTGTTCCTCTAATATCTGCATAATCAAAGCTTTAACATAATTTTCCTGTGTCTCCGCTGAATTAAAATCTCCATTGCTTTTGGGTGTTTCTGGTGGGGCCATGGTGTCCTGATTTTTGTTGTGTGGGTTCTTATGTCTACCTTTGGCCATTTGTTTATATATAATCAAGGAGTTTTTTGTGCTTTAAGGTTGAACTTCAGACTGGAACTGTCAATCTCTTGTGTCAGGAGTATTCTTCAAGAAGATCAGGGAGTTCCAGTGGTTTGTTAGTGTGTGTTGTACCTCAGTTGAACTCTGTTGTGGGATCTGTGTGCCTGACTTTGTGTTCTTTGCTAGAAGCTGTGAGCACTGCGGGCTGGTCACCCCTCTGGTCTGGAGGCTTGGCTCCTCACTCTGTGCCAGAGGCTGAGTGTCCTGGTTTGAGATGGCAGCTAGGGGGCGCCACGCTGGTCTGGAGGCTTCAAGCTCCAACCTGGGCTTGCTGCTAAGGGCTCTCCTCTGGACTGGAGACTTGGTGCCTCCTTCTGGGCCAGGGGCTGTGTACCACAATCTGAGATGCTATTTGGGGCACCTCAGTCTGGATCTGATACTGTGTGTCCTGGTCAGGGGTGGCCGCTGCTGCCACCACGGGGAATGTGCCTTCCCGATGCAGCCTGGTCTGGGGAATGGAATCTGGGGCCTTCTCAGTCTGGCCTGTGAACACACACTCGGTCTGGAGAGGGTGCCGGCGTTGCCGAGCGATGTGTGCCTGATGAATGCAGGCCGGTCTGAAATGGTACTTGGGGTCTTCTCAGTCTGGCTCAGAGACTGTGTGACCCAGTCTGGTATGGTGGCTGTTGGCGCCCAGGGCGGCTGCTAGTTCAGATCAGGGCTGTGAGCTGCTGGTCACCCGGAGTTTTTTCTGGGGAATAACTGGATGTCCCTAGGATTTTCCCACTTGATTTCATCACCGTGGGAATTCTACTCACCTGGCAATCACAAATGCTGGTTTTTAGGTCCCAGGGGTCAGTCTCCTGGTTGCTGCACTGTTACTGCTGTCCTACTCCTCAGACACAGTGTCCTCTCGTGGCAGCCATCTTGGATCTCTGAATTCAAACTTATCTTAAGGAAGCACACAGACATTGATGCAAAGATGAATATAAAAGAGATTTCCATTCCATTGTTCAGATCACACACACGTATTTTTTTAAAACATTCACAAACACTAATTTGAAGGTCCTGGTTAAAGAATTTACTGTATATCTGAGCATTTATTCATTAAGAATAGTCACTTTATTTCAATGCATTCCCATTGAGTAATGCTTATACCCACATCCCGCACCCCAATGTACATGTCTGTGCATGTGTGTGTGTGCCAGTGCATGTGTGTTATTGTGTGTGGAGCATGTGTGTGTGCAAGTGTATTTGAGTGCCTGAACTGAGAGGATTCAGATCCTCACACTTCTGAGTAAATGCTTGACAGAAAACTGTTTTCCCAGACCCCACAAGTTATTAACTGAAAAAAACAAAAATATTTAAGAAAGAAGGCAAAGTTTATTTCTTTGCAATGTGTTACTGAGACAAAAGGCCAAAATACTAGCAAATTTCTCATCCTTTAAAAACTTGAGCAAATTTTTTTTAATTGGATTGCTTGACAAAGCAATGAATCAAGCAATCCAATTAAAAATGGGGTATAGAGCTAAACAGAATTCTCTGTAGAGGAATATAGAATGGCAGAGAAACACCTAAGGAGATGCTCAACCTCCTTAGCCATCAGAGAGATGCAAATCAATACAACCCAGAGATTTCACCTTACGCCTATCAGAATGGCTAAGATAAAAAACTCAAGTGACAACACATGCTGGAGAGGTTGTGGAGAAAGGGGAACCCTCTTCCATTTCTGATGGGAATGTAAACTGATCCAACCACTTTGGAAATCATTCTGACACTTTCTCAGACAACTAGGAATAGTGCTTTCTCAAGACCCAGCTATACCACTGCTAGGAATATATCCAAAAGAACTTCAAGTACGCAACAAGGACATTTGTTCAACCATGTTTGTAGCAGCTTTACTTGTAATAGCCAGAACCTGGAAACAACCCAGATGTCCATCACCTGAGGAATGGATACAGAAATTGTGGTATTTTTACATAATAGAATACTACTCAGCAATTAAAAATGAGGAAATCATGAAATTTGCAGGTAAATGGTGGGATCTAGAAACAGTCATCCTGAGTGCAGTGTACCAGGAGCAGAGACACACACACACAGTATATACTCACTCATATAGGCCTATAAGATAGAATACTAAAATATGTGCACCTAAAGAATATAAACAAGAAGGAGGTCCCGGGGGGTAAGATGATCAGTCCTCACTTAGTAAGACAAATGGGATGGACATTGGAAGTAGGAGAAAACAAGTAACAGGACAGGAGCCCACTGCAGAGGGCCTCTGAATGACTCTACCTAGCAGTGTATCAAAGCAGATGCTGAGACTCATAACCAAACCTTCAGCAGAGTGCAGGGAATCATATGAAAGAAGGGGGAGTTAGTATGACTAGGAGAGGACAAGAGCTCCACAAGGACAAAATATATCAGGGCATAGAGGTCCTCTATGAAACTGTTTCTCCAACCAAGGACCATGTATGCTATAACCTAGAACCAGTGCTCGGATGTAGCCCATGGTAGCTTAGTAACAAAGTGGGTTACCCTAGTTAGGAGAACAGGAACTATTTCTGACATGAACTCAATGATTGGATCCGTTACCTGCCCCACCCCTCCAGAGAAGAACAGTCTTGCTAGGGCACAGAGGAGGACATGACAGCCAGTCCTGGAGATATCTAATAAGCTAGGGTCAGATGGAAGTGGAGGAAGGCCTCCTCTATCAGTGTACTTGGAAAGGGGCAGGGAGGAGATAAGGGAGGGAGGGTGGGATTGGGAGGGAGGGAGGGAGGAAGCTATGGCTGAGATACAAAGTAAATAACCTGTGATCAATACAAAAACAATTAAAATAAAAATTTGACCACAACAAACTATAGTCTGAGCCACAGTTCTAACCCCTAATGACATGCAATGCCTTACAGAACTAGCCTGTTTCAGGGAAAACACCTTTTTTTTTTATAACCAAGGTAACAGGAGATCCCCCTGTGGTGCCTTGCCCTCAATCCCAAGGCCCCCATGTGGTTCTATACAGGAGTCATTCTGATGAGAGCAAGTGACTTTCCCTTCAAGTGTTGTGCCCCTTGCTCCTCTCTGTGCTATCTTGTGAGTCCCAGGTTCTAACAATTGATTGCGCAGAGGCGTAGTAGAGGTGGCTGACCTTAACCCCAGGACTTGAGAGGCAGAGGCAGGGGGAACTCTGTGATTTTTTTATTTTTATTTTTTATTATTAATTACATTTTATTAACTCTGTATCCCAGGTGAATCCCACTCCTTCATTCCCTCCCAATCCCAAACTCCCTCCCTCGTCTACTCCCTGCCCCTTTCCAAGTCCACTGATAGGTGAGGACCTCCTCCCCTTTCATCTGTCCCTGGTTTATCAGGTCTCTTCAGGACTGGCTGCAAAGTACTCTGTGGCCTAGGAGGACTGCTCCTCCCTTGCTGAGTGGGGAGGTCAAAGAGTCTGCCTTTGAGTTCATATCAGGAATAGTCCCTATTTCCCTTACAAGGGTACCCACTTGAATACTGAGCTACCATGGGCTACAGGCAAGCAGAGGTTCTAGGTTATATCTACCCATGGTCTTTGGTTGGAGAAACAGTCTCATATAGGACCCCTGTGCCCAGATATATTTGGTCCTTATGAAGCTCCTATCCTCTCCAGAGCATATTAACTCCTCCTTCTTTAATATGATTACCTGCCATCTGCCAAAGGTTTGGTTATGGTTCTCAGTTTCTGCTTTGATACACTGCTAGGTAGAGTCTTTCAGGGGCCCTCTGTGGTAGGACCCTGTCCTATTACTTGTTTTCTCCTACATCCCATTTCTCTTTCTAAGTAAGGATTGATCATCTTACCCGTGTCTTCTTTTTTGTGTATCTTCTTTAGGTGTATAGATTTCAGTATGTTTATCATATCTTATAGGTCTAAAAAAGTGAGTATATTCCATATTTGTCTTTCTTTTTCTGGACACCTCACTCAGAATGATATTTTCTAGATCCCACCATTTGCCGGCAAATTTCATGATTTCCTCGTTTTTAATTGCTGAGTAGTATTCCATTGTATAAAAACACCACAATTTCTGTATCCATTCTTCAGCTGATGGACATTTGGGTTATTTCCAGGTTCTGGCTGTTACAAATAAAGCTGTTACAAACATGACTGAGCAAATGTCCTTGTTGTGTACTTGAGGTTCTTTCGGATATATGCCCAGGAGTGGTATAGCTGGGTCTTGAGCAAGCACTATTCCTAGTTGTCTGAGAAAGTGTCAGAATGATTTCCAAAGTGGTTGGATCAGTTTACATTCCCATCAGAAATGGAAGAGAGTTCCCCTTTCTCCACAACCTCTCCAGCATGTGTTGTCACTTGAGTTTTTTATCTTAGCCGTTTTGATGGGTGTAAGGTGAAATCTCTGGGTCTTTTTGATTTGTATCTCTCTGATGGCTAAAGACATTGTATCTCAAGTGTTTCTCTGCCATTCTATATTCCTCTACAGAGAATTCTGTTTAGCTCTGCACCCCATTTTTAATTAGATTGCTTTAGATCAGGGATACAAGGCACATACCTAAACATAGTAAAGGCAATATACAGCAAGCCTATAGTCAATATCAAACTCAATGGAGAGAAACTTAAATTAATCCCACTGAAATCAGGGACAAGGTAAGGCTGCCCACTTTCTCCATATCTCTTCAAAATAGTACTTGAAGTCCTAGCTAAAGCAATAAGACAACTAAAGGAGAACAAGGGGATAAAAATTGGAAAGCAAGAGGTTAAAGTGTCACTATTTGCAGATGATGTGATAGTATACATGACTGACCCTAAAAATTTAACCAGAGAACACCTTCAACTGATAAAAACCTTCAGCAAAGTGGCTGGATACAAAATCAACTCAAAAAAAATTAGAAGCCCTCCTGTACACCAAAGACAAAAGGTCTGAGAAAAAAAATCAGAGAAACAACACCCTTCACAATAGCCACTAACAACATAAAGTACCTTGGTGTGACTCTTACTAAGCAAGTGAAAGACCTGTTTGAAAAAAACTTCAAGTCTCTGAAGAAAGAAATTGAAGAAGATATTAGAAGATGGAAAGACCTCCTCATGAACTGGTAGGATTAACATAGTGAAAATGACCATATTACCAAAAGCAATCTACAGATTCAATGCAATCCCCATCAAAATACCTACACAATTCTTCACAGATCTTGAAAGAAAAATTCTCGACTTCATATGGTGAAAGAAAAAAACCCAAAATCTCCAAAATGATCCTGTACAACAACAGATCATCTGGAGGTATCTCCATCCCTGATCTCAAACTCTACTATAGAGCAATAGTAATAAAAACCACATGGTATTGGCATAGAAACAGAAAGTAGGATCAATGAAACTAAATAGAAGACCCAGAAATGAACTCACACACCTATGAGTACTTGATTTTTGACAAAGAAGCCAAAACCATTCAATGGAAAAAAGACAGCATCTTCAACAAACGGTGCTAGTCCAACTGGATGTCTACATGCAGAAAAATGAAAATAGATCCATATTTATCACTGTGCACAAAGCTAAAGTCCAAGTGGATCAAAGATCTCAACATAAAACCAGATACTCTAAATCAGTTAGAAAAAAAGTGGGAAATAGCCTAGAACTCATTGGCACAGGAGACAACTTCCTGAACAGAACACCAACAGCCCAGGCTCTAAAAGAAATAATCTAAATGGGACCTCATGAAACTGAAAAGCTTCTGTAAAGCAAAAGACACTGTTGTCACAACAAAACAACAGCCTTCAGACTGGGAAAGGATCTTCACCAACCCTATATCTGACACAGGGCTGATATCCAGGATATATAAAGGAACTCTGTGATTTGAGACCGGGCTGCTCCACAGAGCGAGTTCTAGGTGAGACAAGGCAACACAGAGAAAAGCTGGCAGTGGGGTAGGGGAGCAGTGTCCAGCAATTGCTTGCACAACTGGAGCACCTCACCTCTGTCCCTCTCAGGGAACTCTTGCTGCTTGTTTGGAGTCTTGTCTTTCCCTCTCTCCCCTGTCTATGACATCAGCTTAACACACGCCTTTTTGCACAGCATATGTTTCTCTCCCTGTCTTCTTCAGATTGACTATAGTTTAAAATAATTCCTTTTGCAGTGGCATAAATTTGGGGTAGCATCCTCTCAACCTCTTCAAACATAGGCGGTTTGTTTCTGTCTTCATAACGGAAATTAACGCCTGCTCTGTACCCCTTTCCATGACCCATGCCTGAGTCTACTGAAGGTCAGCAGACAACTGTTGGATCTTTATGTGACTGAATGAAGTGATGTGTGACTCTAGCCAGATGATGAGTTTTCCACCCTTAGTTGTGTTCTTACAAGGAAGTATTTAGCAAATAACAAAGTTGTGTGCTGCGTTAAAGTTCTATGGACATTGTATCTCAAAATATCATTGAAACACATTGTTTCTCCCAGGGAGTCAAGCAGATTTGATGCAGGATTCCTCATTACTATCAGCCAGGGATACCATGTGGCTTCTCAGGACTAGATAACAATGCATAAACCATATAAAGCCTCAACAAGACTTCCCAATCGTGCCTTCCTAATTATCCTTGAATATAACTTTTAGAAAGCATCGAACCCACAATTATGATGAGGTTTTAAAATGTAGAATTCAGGAAAATTTTGATTAGTAATATAATTTTTGAACAGAAGCAATAAAATAATTATTTGCTAATTACTTATTTTAGGTTAAAAATATTTGTTTACACTTCTTAATTACTTCTAAAAAAATATCTAGCCCTATATTCCCTTTGTAAAGTTGCTCCGGGCAATGAACCTTGAAATTTCCTCAGTCTTCTCAGATGTGTCCTGTCATTCATTTGGCCTTGTTTCAGCAAGGTTAAGTTGCGTGGACTACAAGAAAAAAAAAAACTGTAGTCCTAAACCAGGGGCTTCCACTGTTTCTGTGAAATGAAGATATTGCTGAGGCTGGGTACAGAACAGATACATTTTTTTCAAGCTCCACAATGCTGTGCTTTGTGCCTCTGCTGTTGCTGGGCCAGTGGTGCCTCACATGCCTGCCAGAGATGAAGAGCTCTCTCCTTGTCAGCTAAGGCCAGAACGACAATACATCATCTTTTTTGGAAGTGGAACATCTGATTCAAAATGAAAAACCATATATTCTAACAGAGTGGTGGTTGCCAAGTAAGATGTTCTCACAGTAATTCTTTCTTCACAGCAGGAGGAAGTACAGAATTTTATCCAAATAGGAAGCCTTTTCCTTCTAACTCACATCTTTACATCTGGAAGGCTGTTTTAGACCTTTAGCATTTGAGATAACTGTAATTGTTGCAAAAGTTCCTTTTTGTATAATTATTAATTTAGTTTGCATGTTTTTCTGGGTTTTATGCCTTTAAAAATATACAGTGCTAACAATGGGTATAATGATTAAAGTTTTGCTCCTGGCGTCACCCAATTACTTACAGAATTTAAAAAATCTGTTAATTGCTAATACTAACTACTTTATGGAGAATTATATAGCATGGTTAATATTGATTGTCAACCAATTGGAAATAGAATCACCCATGAAACAAGCCTCTCAGCATACCTGTGAAGAATTACCTAGGTCATATTAATCTATGGCATGCCTGTGAGTGATAATTCACACACACACACACACATATACACATTATTTAGTATATATATTCTTGCTTATTAGAGAACACGGAATGATAAACATAATTAATATATTTATAAGGTAATAGGACTGTTGGCATTGTAGTCTGATTTGTTTTTGTATAATTTAGATAAAAAGAGTCAGCTCCAAAATCTTTGAGTATTTCTAAAAGGAATCAACAGAGTCAAAGTTATTCTAAGGAACACAAAAGTTGGGACTTGCCACAGGGCTTCCCAGAACTTTTAATTTGTTACGTCCTAATGTTTTTACTATCAGCAGTTCCATAATGATCCAGTTGGCTTGACACAGTAAATACTCTTCTCTTTTAAGTAAGAAGAATTTCTATTGTTTTTGCTTCTAGAAATATTGATATAAAATAGAGACATCTTGAGAATGGACTTACTTTAGGCAAGATTTAAAGTAGGTCTCTTCAATCTGAAAGTTGTATTTTATAAATCTATGTTGTCCCAAACAATGATAGAATCCTCTGATTAACATAGTGAAAAATTTGACTCTTTTAAAACAGAAATGGTTGGAGTAAAACAGGAAATCTGGTAAACAAGCGAATCTTGATTGTTGAGATGACAAAATACCATCATGGTCATGAAGATCACTATTATTCTTATTATTTAAGAAAACACACCTGGGAAAATTCCAAATGCCTCAGATAATTTCAAGAAACTGAATATAATGGATAAAAACTGTGCTAAAAGAACAAGGCTAGTAGAAATGTCAGTAGCGTCTTAGTAACATGAGGAGCTCAGGAATTGATACAGTTGAAAATGAGTGTCAGTGAGCTTGTCTGATGTCCATGTGAATGTGTCTTCTGGTTTAAGATGACACATTCATATCAAGGAGTCTAACTTTTAGGTTTCATAACACAGGTAGTAATAGGAAATACCCTAGAGAATCCCTTTGTACTGTGCTTGAACATCTTTTGATGTAGATTTTTTTTCAAATGATGAAAATCACTTGTTTTTCACTCTGGTTCATTTAGTTCTTCATCGCCTGGAGTTCAAAGTTACATAGGTGACTGAGAATCAGTTACATTACCGAAAAATCTCATACTCTCATAGTTGGTCACATGACAAAGGCTGCATCATGGAGTCTCAGAATACCTTTATATTGTAACTTAAAGCTAGGACTTCTATTACTTTGGTATACACCATTGATGACTATTTTATTAGGGGCTGATCAAGAAGATTAATTTTTTTAATGTAAGACCTGGAGAGGACAGTAACTCCACAAGGAGAGTAACAGAACCAAAATATCTGGGCACAGGGGTCTTTTTTGAGACTGATACTCCAACCAAGGACAATTCATGAATATAACCTAGAACCCCTGCTCAGATGTAGCCCATAGTAGTTCAGTATCCAAGTGGTTATCCTAGTAAGGGGAACAGGAGCTGTCTCTTACATGAACTCAGTGGCTAGCTCTTTGACCACCTCCCCCTGATGGGGGAGCAGCCTTGCCAGGTCACAGAGGAGGACAATGCAGCTAGTTCTGATGAGACCTGATAAGCTAGGGTCAGATGGAAAGGGAGGAAGACCTCCCTATGAGTGGACTTGGAGAAGGGCATGGGAGGAGATGAGGGAGGGTGGTGAGATTGGGAGGGAGTGAGGGAGGGGGCTACAGCTGGGATACAAAGTGAATAAATTGTAATTAATAAAAAAAGAAAATAAACCAGAATATGGAACAACTGAAAAAATAAAAAATAAAGTATCTCCAATCTCAAAAAAAAAAAAAAGAAAAGAAATTTGAACAGGAAGATGAAACACCACTGAAAGAGGGGTTTGACATCAATTGTACTGGAATATTTGAAATATACTGATATTTACATAATCAAATATCTAAGACCTGATCTAGGATGTGGAAACCTGGGATATGGTGGGCATGTGCCTCAACTGTGAAAATACCTTTCAAGGGGGAATGAAGCTTCTGTCATTATCAGGAATACAATAACAAAAATAAAACTGAATTAAATTATATAAAAAATTTTAATGTTGTATATGCTTTCCCATGCCTGGTATAGAAAAATATTCAAAAAAGTCTAAAAAATTTACCTCCTTTCTCATTGAACAAGTCTTTAAAAGTCATCTTAGATTCTAGGCAAATAAGTGATTTTATTTTACAGCTCTTAGAAGTGTATTATATCATTTGAATACCAAAGACATCTGGTCCATGATTTTACATCCAAAATATGTACAATTGTTATAACAAAGAATAATTTTCTGGTGCTAAGAAGATGATTAAATGTCACTTTAGATTATATTAACATGGTTGAAAACCCTTAATGCTCACAACTACACCATAATTTGTTTATCACCTACACAATATCGGGCAAGAAACAGTTAAACAGTGAAGCTCTGAGCTATTTCAACCAAGGAAAACCTAATGGTATTACAGAGTAAGTGTCAGGCATCTTCATTTCTGTTCAATGAGGGAAATCTGCTTTCAATTCAAGACCTGATAGGAAGGTTATTCTTCCAGACAAGGTAAGTTAAATAACCCATCATGACAGCAGAGAAGACTGTGGACAAAGTCCTCGAGGAATCAGTAAGAGAAAAAAGACAGTATTACTAGCTATGAGAGACCATAGTGGTTGCATCATGCTACACTGATCAAGATTCCCTTTTAATAAGACGCAACATTCCAGGCATGTTTTACTGAACATCTTGAGAGTGGAGCAAAGCTTCTTAAGTAATGCTTGGATGCCATCCCATCAGGGCAGTGAGGGAAATTCAAAACTACAGCCCAGAAGCCCACAGGAGAAAGGGTACAGTGGAGTTTAGAGATTTCAGGAAGGGGAAAATAGAGCAATGGTTTAACTGGGTGTGTCTAGCAAGGTCCTGTCATGTGAGGCAATCCAGAAGCCAAGTGCAAATCCTGGATACTTAAATGTATGCCCGCTTATTTGACACCAGTGCTGAACTAAGTGTCATTTCCTATCTCCACTGTAAATTCTGGTATTCCCAAAACATACTTTTGGTATTTGAACTGGATGCTTATCTCTTTAATGTACTACAAGGTAATTAATTAAAGATAAGGACAGAGAAGCTGGCTGTAATGGCTCACGCACATGGTCTCAGTGTTAGGGACGCAGAGAGTCAAGCTTATCACAAATTTGTGTTTGGGGAGGGGGACAGCTGTGTCTCTATATTTTTTTACTTTATACAAATCATGCCAGGTAATATATTCTGAGGAGTTTCTTTAAACAAGGTCATTCTGACAGCAAATATATGATTTAGGGTCCTCACCTATAAAATTATTATCATTTTATGCCCAAGGACATGAAGAGTTGATCGGTTAAGTAATTTGCTTAAGCTTATAGGATCGGAGATGTAGCAGAGCCAAGATTTGGCTCTTAGACACTGATTTACCCTCCCCCACACATAGACCCTTCTAGCCTCTGATCTTTCCCTATCAAGCTGCATTCCCTGTGCCCTCCTTCCCTAAGCCAAAGTAACTTCAGTTCTCCATTCCACCCTCCATTTCCCATCCCTTTCCCCTCCCAGTAGCTGTAAGCAAGCTGAGCTCTGACATCCAGTAGCTAGGCATGAGATAACCATGGGTTGTAATTTTACTCTCTATTTAAGTCTCTTCTTCATGATGGGACTACCTAGGAGATCACATGTCACCTTTCCATCACCTCATTCTGGAAGTCTACAAGGGCAAGAAGCATTCTTTGTCTTATGGAACTTAAGAGTCTATGTCCTTTTGTGGCCCCATATAGATATGGCCATGAGGCTATAACCTCCCTAATAATTTTTTAGGGGCCATTTGGTCTCAGCCTTCCTTCCTATGAACCTGCTTTCTTTTTTATAAGTTATACCACTAGTGATTGTAAACAAATACAATTATATATATATATACATACATATTGATTATAGAACAGTAGAATATGTATTTCTCTTCAGACATAATGTTACATAAAAATAAAGCTAAATCCTCTTCAATATAATGCAGTCCTCTTCTAATATACAAAAGTAGTGGCTCGTAATAGATTAATGATGGTTTTATCATATCTTTTGCACTGCATTAACTTTCTACCCAACTTGAATGAAACTTACTTTCCAGTAGTAGTGATTTTATAAAACTTTATGACAGGAAAGATGTGCATGTGCTTCATATCCGCTACATGTTCATGCATTTTAAAGAGAATTTTAACTTTCCATGAAGCTAGATAGCCTCATGTTTGGAATTGTACATCTGTGTTGCTTACTTTGCTGCAGCTTATCCACACTGTTTGTTGATTTCTTTCTGCCAGTTGTTTTCTGCAGTCTAGAATTCAGGAGACTGTCAAATGGATGACAGCAACAACAACAAAGGAACTGGATGCTGAAGGTTGAGAATATCTGAGAAAATCCATAAATTTGTACATCCTGAAGCTAAGCCTCTTGGAGGACAAATTTTTCTTCTTACCTTTTCGTGGTTGGTTCATTTCTCTGCCTGGTATGACGCCTGCAGCTCCCTTTCCCCACATGATATAATTTCCTTTATTGTCAAACTAAAAAAAAAAGACACACTGTCACTAAAACTGGTGGAAATTTTTCTCATGTAGACAATAAGTTTGGTGGGGACTTGATTAGATTTCCTCAACTTAACAAAAAATAGTTACATTTTAAAATGATCTACACAACACACTGCAGTAAGGCAGCACTCACTGTACCAGATAATCGCACTTCATTCGAAGCATTCTTTGAGAAGCTAAATAGCCTGGAAACATTGCTGACAAAACAGTAAAGCACATAGATACTGAATTCAGGTTTTGCCTCTAAATTGCTGTGGTGGTAAGTCCATGAACTCGAACAAGAGCCACATAGCTTGATCTTGAAGACTAAATACTCTCAATTCCTTGATCAAGGAATTGAAGAAGAAGAAGAAGAAGAAAATTTAGAAACAAGCTCATACTTCTGTGAGTGGAGTTGGCTCAGTGGATAAAGAGATATTCCTTTTAATAGAGAGCCCTTTTAGCAGCCAGAAAGCCTTGGGAATGGCTTAGTTGGAGAGTGAACACCCTGAGAAGACTGTAGATGACACATGGGAAATGCAACAGAACTGCATGTTTATGAGGCGAGCAGAAGACACTAGGAAGAAACTGTTGCCATTTATTCTGTTGTTCATGAGTCTTCTAACTGCAAAATAAAGTTGTAAGAACAAGGGTAAAGAGGAAAGCTACCACTGTTTTCCCACCTTCAATTAAGTTAAAAGCAAACTGCATACTGCAATAGTCCCAAGCCTAGAGACAGATGTGGTGAGGTAATTGTGTTGCAAGGTTTTGATTACCAACAGGCATTAAGACTTAGCAGGCTCCTGTTACTAGATATCAATCATGAGATTAACAGCACCCCAAATCCCCAAGATCCCACAACGAAACCCTTTTGGGTGCTTTCTGCAAGGACTCCTTATAAGCTGGGTAACTTGTGCAAAGATGGGAAAAGGTTTAAACTAAGTCTAGAAACACTTGCTACTAGACTTTGTGTTTACCTTTCATATGAAACATTTTTTATTTTTTTTAAAT